>PVJA010001371.1:0-108877 GCA_004027025.1 Myocastor coypus | reverse complement strand
CCGAGGTGCCTTCTTCCTCTTTCCCTTTTTATTCCACCTAGGCTCCGAGTCTGTGGGTTGTTGCCTCCCGCCTCCAGGTGGGCCTTCCCCTTCAGTTGGTTGGCCTGCGTGTCAGTCATCTGTAGACACACCCAGAACTTGCTATTCAACTAGGCACAAGTCAAGGACATAACAGCATGATCAATCCAACTGTATGACTAGCACAATTGGAAAACAACAAAACGGAGCTGCGTAAGCACGTGGTCTTTGGTGTGTATTGTGTAAAATACACACAGTGTAACATATTTGTGAGATTTCCTATTGTGGGGCACAATATGAGGCACTCAGAACTTAACAGCGGAGAGGTTTTCTTGGCTTGTAGATAAGAGGACTCAGTCCTAGCCAGCTAGGACCATGACAGGAGCATTGCGGCAGAAGGGAGTGTTACAGCAAAGCTTCTCAGCTCGCAGTGGCTTGGAAGCAGACCCCGGAACAGCGCTACAGAGGACGGGCCCAGGGACCAACTTAGACTCAAGGCCAGTGCTCCATGACCCACCCAGACATGCTTAGCAGGGTCCCTACCTGTCCTCGAGGTGGGCCCCAAGGCCAGTCAAGCTGTCACTACATTCTGCATCCCCACACCTGACATTTGCCCTGTTGGTCATTTTTAGTTCCGTAGCTCAGCAGCATTAGATACACTTATAATGTTGTGCAGCCAGCCCTACCACACATTTCTAAAACACTTCCATTTTACAAAACCAGAACTCCAGAGCTATTAGATAACACCCCTGTCCCTCCCTTCCTGCTGCTCCTCCTCAGGTAGCTGCTGTGCTACTTCTGGCCCTATGGCTCTGACTGTCCTCGGTACATCACAGGAGTCGGGCTGTGTGGCGTCTGCCTTTGGTGAGCGGTGTCCTTCCCCTAACATGCTGTTCTCAGACCCCACCCACATTTGCAATGCTGTCTGGTCTTTCTCCTTGTGGCTATAGAACATCTCGCGACACACACAAACCGTGTTTAACTTCCTTATTTGCATGCTGAGAAGCAGTGGGATGAGTTTGTCTCTTGACCGCTGTGAGTGATTCTGGAGAAAGCAGTAACGAGAATAGTCTTTCTAAAAAAAAAAAAAAAAAAAAAAAAAAAAAATCTAACTGCAGCTCAGGCTCGAAATCCTAGCACTCTGGGAGGCTGAGGCAGGAGAGTTCTAGTCCTTCCTGAGCAACTTAGCAGGAGTGACGCAAAATAAAAATAGAAAATGATGGGGATGTGGTTTAGTGTGAAGTCCCTAGGTTCACGTTCCAGTCACACACATACACTCATACGCACGTGCACATGTGCACACACGCACGTGTGCACCGCACTTTCCCACCTGGCTTGGTCTCTTTTGCGTGTTGGTCTAGTGTGCACGACAGCCATGCTCTTTGGTTGTGATTATCTGGCTAATATTTGGCAGGCTATCACAAGCCATTCTGTTTTCTTTATAGGTGGGACAGTGGGGCTCAGACAGCCCACGTAGTAGGTCCAGTTAGAGCAGGTGAAGCCATCACTGACTTGGGGGCACCATTTCCTTCCTCCATCCTTGTGACTCCATGAGTGTCACTGACCCCAGGGTGCTGCAGAGGACACTGACCGTCACTGACTCCGGAAGTGGCCCAATGCTGGGCCCTCCATGTTTCTGTCACCTGAGGGAGGGATGTGGCTGGCCTCCATCAAACAGGACAGTGGGGTGGCGACAGCATAAGCCGCAGCTGGAAGACAGCCAATGCCCAGGTAACTGGTATCACGGAGGTGATGGTCACCTCTGCTCAGAGATGGATGGAAAGGAGGCAGAGTTTGTTTCCGTTACCTTATTTCAGTTATATTTTGCAGCTCTGGGGATGGTTTGGAGGCTGGGCACAACCTAGGCCAGTGCCACAGCTCCACCTGGGTCAGGGACTGCAATTTTGTGTCAGTGACTGACCCTTCCGTGCTGTGCTCTGGCTCGGCTCATGGAGCGCGTCCTTCATTTCCTGGACACTTCCCCCTTCGCCTCCATGGAGCTGTGAATTCCAGAGTGCAGCTACTGCGGGCAGCAGAGGTGACCCCAAGGATGGACACTAGAGCAGCTACATCATCCCCACCATAACAAATGTCTGCTGGGCAGGTGACCCCTGGGCCCAGGCAGAACTATTCCCTAGAGCCTCAGATTCATGCCAAGCTGGGCCAGAGGGCTGACTGACCCCCGCTGGGCCCCTCCCAAGGGCTCTTTCATCACTTTGGGGACCACCATCATGGAGAGACTCCGAGAAGTAAATCTTAGTGTTAAGTTGTTAGCACAAGGCGAGGTTGTGTGGTTGTCAACAACTTCAATATTACAGATGCTAAGGAGCAAAACAGAAAGGTTCTTGGGGACAAACACAAAGTTGATGGCCCTCTGTGTTTGAAGTGAAAGTGGACTTTCTGCTGAGCAGATTCCTCAAATCTAAATGCATCTCAAAATGTCATGGAGTTTATGATGGGTTCTCTTTTTTAATGGTACAAAAAAAAATGTAATACAAATACAAAGCCCTAGGACTTCACAAGATCTTTTCCTTCTCCTCAGGGCTCAGGGTGAGGGTGGAGGATGAGGGGCACCCTGCTGGGGCTGCTAATTAGAGCAATAAGCAGGTGGCCATCTCCATTAGGAGGTGTGGAGGGGTCAGCAATGAACATAACTGAGAAAGAAAGAAAGAAGGAAAGAAAGAAAGAAAGAGAAAGAGGCAGAGAGAGAGAAAGAAAGACAGAGAGAGAGAAAGAAAGAAAGAAAGAAAGAAAGAAAGAAAGAAAGAAAGAAAGAAAGAAAGAAATTAAGAAAGAAAGAAGTCACCAAGTGCAGCAAAGGACACTACAAAATGCTCTACTTGGGGGCAGAAAGGACCAGGAAATGCTGCCACTTGAGCACATTGCTCCGGCACACACTGCTGTGTAGCAGAGGTTTCAGAGTGTGACCTCCCCTCCACCGGCACACTGATCTCACTAGTGTGATCAGAGTGTCCACAACAGGGACCCTGTCACCACGAGCCCATAGGACACTCAGCCAGTGGCACAGACACTGTGGAGCAAGGCCACCCAGCAGTCCTAAGAGCCCTGTGGTGGCCCTGGGAGTTGTGAAAGCCCGAAGGACCCCACGCTGTGGCTTGGGTCTCTGCATCTCAGACACTGAGATAGCTGATGCACACTGCAAGCTTCCATGCTTCGCTGGTGCAAGGAGACACAGCCGCGACGTGAGTACCTAACAACATCTGCGTCACGCTGCCCATCACAATTTGAACTTTGCACGTAAGCCCTGAAGTATAGAGGTGAGCACTCGGCCCCCAGTTTGCGGTCAGCCGTGGCCACAGCCATGTGGGAGCACCTTGTCTTCCTCCAGGATGGTGTCTTTCGTAGGAACAGCACGCAGATCTTGAGAACAGGAGCTGTGATCCACACGAAGCGTGGGTGTTTAAATTTTAGAATTTGATTAAATTCTAAAGACCCAGTGCTACGAATCCCCCTCAGAACCGGCCCCTTGCTCAGAGTGCACTCGCCCCATCGTCCTTGCCACTTCCAAAGGAGCTCTGGAGTCCCCAGTGTCTCTAGTTGCACTGCCCCGGCTGCGTCAGTGTCCCGGATGAATGAAAAATGTTGACATTTCAAGGTCATGTTGACCCTGGGAATGAGCCAGGACTGCACAGGGCCAGGTCCTATAGGGCGGATGAGGCCGCAGTGTCAAGTCTCTACAAGCCCTTCTTTCCCTCAGAGGGCACTCAGCAGCAGCATTCACTACATTTTTTATCATATCTTACGAAGAGGACTCCAGTGCTGCTTCAGGAAGTGGCAAGGACAATGCGGCGAGCGTGCTGGCATCAAGGAGGCTATTTTGTATTTTCAGGGGCATTCCTGGCAATGTGTATTTTACTATAATAGGTGTTAACATGTAAACGCTCGCTGTGTGATTCCCCTATACCCTATGTCCGCCTGTTCTTCTTCCCACAAGTTGGGGTCTCACAACCCAGTGGCTCAGCTCTGTGGTCCCTGTCGCCATCCCCATGCCCATCTGGAGGACAGGCTGCTGCCCTGCCTCCCACTGCAGAATGTGTACCAGGCGAGTCGAGGCCAGTACTACCGCTCTCAGTTTAAGGAGCTAGTTCTGAGGGCCCAGCCCCCCCCCCTTAGCTTTTACCTTCTGTCCCTCCCCCCAGCTGCCTGTCTATAGGCCCTAAGGCCTTTCATCCCAAATGCCCATCACAGTCAGAAATAAGACTCAGCTCTCTAGACACTAGTGACACCAGATTTCCCAAAATTTGCCAGAAAGATGACTTTACCAGCTTTAAAAACACTTTCCAGAAGGACAGGTGCAGAACTAACAATGACTTCTCAGAACTGGCGTCCTTGATGGCAAGCATGACAGAGGCTGGCTTGACACAGAGCATGACACAGATCAGCTCCCACAGGGGCCCCTCCAACCGCAGACCCAGGGTGCCCTACAGGATGGTGCCTGAGAGCCGCTCCCTGCTCACCTGCCCCATCCTCAATCTGCCTGGACAGGTGACATCAATTGACCAGTGTTTGTTGAGTGCCTGCTGGAGGTACAGCACCTCCTATAAAGGTCCCAGGAAACTACAATAAAGGAGTCAGAGAGAAGTGACCCCAGCACTGGCCCTGCAGGGTTTACTAAGACTCCACTGTGTCCTTTTTATATGGAAGCAGAAATTAAGCTCTCCATGAAAAACAACACTAATTTCTTTGTTTAAAAAATGGTTGCTGGGTAGTGGAGTGGTGAGGCCAGTGTGGACAGTGGGAATGACCCCTACCCGCAGCCAGGGTCAGGACAGAGATCACCACATCTGAGGACCAGGCTGCGCCAGGCATGGTGGGGTCTGTAGATGGCGTGAGAGGGGCAAGACTATCGGGACCTCCCCTGCCACCTCTCAAGTCCCAAACACCATCCCTACACTTGTGCAAGCCGCCTGGGGTGTGGGTTTCAGAAACCTAGGCAGGTGCCCTGTTTGTTGGCTTGCTATTGATCTTTTACTCCCACACCTATCAAAAGGAACAAGCCTGGATGCTTGTTCCTGTCACCTCTGCTAGGGAGGAACTCTGGATGGAGAAGGACCACACTGGGCTCCTGGGCTCACTGTCCCTCTGGGCAGTGGGGTCTCCTGGCATCCCATGGAAATGGTCCTGGATCGGAGTCCCCTTCAGGTTTAGGAGTCAAGGCTGACCTCTGGTGTGGACCACTTTGCGGGACAAGCAAGACACATCGGTGTGGCCAACCACAAGCTTCAGCCAGGCTGGGGCTGCAGGTGTCCCCATATTATTACCTCATCAGCTCCCTGGGGCCTCAGGCAAACACAGCCTTCCCAGTGCAGGAAATAGTGTCCCTTGACATGCAAAGCCCGGAGACACTAGTGCTTGCTTCCTTCCCACTGGACCAGCTGGGCCAGGCCTCCTGTGGGGCTTGGGTGGGTGTTGGGGCTCAGGTGGCCTGGGATGTGGATTGGGCCCGCAGGAGGTGCCCAGGCCACACCACGCGGACTTCCTCCCCTGCCCGTCATCACTCAGCCCGGCCAGGCTCATTCCTGGCCGCTAGTGGAACAAGCAAGGCTTTCTGACCCTTTGGAGAGGACGCTGAGCCCTGTGCCAATCTCAGGATGCTCAGGAAAAGCATCCTTCCATCTTGTAAGAAGGGGCTGTCTGAGGGCTTCCGTGAGCGTGAGCATGGCAGCTGGGACTGTCCCTCCTGAAACTCAAGGTCACATCCTCATGTCCTTAGTGATCAACTGATGACATGTTTGGAGAAGTCCAACTCTGCCAGATTTCAGACAAAAAAAAAAAAAAAAAAAAAATGCCAAATAACACAGCCCTTATACTTCTCCACTGAAGCTCAAGAACCTGCTGTAGCTCACTGGTGGCTGGGATGCTCACAGAAGCAGAGTACCTGGCAGTCCCTGATTGGCCTGCAGACAGCCAGGACGGCGTATCTCAGGAGCCTCCCCTTTGTTTGCTACCAGCACCACGTTAACTCTCCTCACAGGGTGCAGGTACATGGGTCATCCAGTCCACTCTGCCTGCCTCCTCAGAGATGCTCAGGCTGCACCCTTCCAATCTCGGTTTTGCCTGTGAAGTCATTTCTGATGACCCTGGCTTCCCCCTCTCCCCCTCCAGGCTCACACACGCTGGGCCCATGGATTCCCCTGATTTCTACTCCCCACGCCCCTCCACTCCTCCATTCTCTGAAGCCCATTTACCTCACTCTAGAAGACTTTCTAACACCTGCAGCCCATGAAAATCCCTTCATCTGATGGACACTGGGCTGTGTGGGTCACCACCTGAACATCTTTTCTGCTTTTCAATTGTTTTACTATTTTATTCTGGAAAGATGCATAAATACACATGCATGGATGACACAGGGCAACCAACACAGACAGAGCTGCCGGTTTACCCAGGGACCTTTTAGTAAATACATCAAACCTGGATTTGAAAGGGCACTCCCAAGGGGAAGTGATGGTGACTTATTTTTCCTTTGTGGTCACTAGTTCTTTACTAGGTCCATGCTAGGAAGAGAAAATAAACCAGTATTTCTGAGTCCACTTGTTTATTAGTTTGTATGAGAAATGACAGAGCTACTGAACTGTCATACTGTCAGAATGCCACTGAGCCTCCCTGTCTGCATATGAGTTTCTCTGTCTGCATGATGCCCTTTTCATGGGGAAATCATTCATTATTGGCAGTTTGCATGGTGACTACATTTCCCAGACTCTCTTGTGGTTAAATGATCATGTGGCTGAGTTCCACCAATGAAATGAGGGCATGTGGTGCAGCTGCTTTCAGGACTTGTGTAAATCTCCTCCCTCACATTCTGTCTTTCTCTCTGTCTGTATGGGTGGATGTCTCATGTAGGCAAGAGTTAGATGCTGAAGATGAACTGAGGTATGGAGAGGGCATGGACGCTGTCACCTAACACAATGGCTCACTTTGGGATCCTCAAGAACCAGACATGAAAGTTGGCTGTGTGTAGCTGGCACTTAATGCATGCACTGTAGGGACCCGAACTCACAGTACTGAGAGCGACACTTTTCTGCTCTCCAAGACCCTAATTCTGAAGGTCAGAATGACTCCTGTCTTCTGTGGACCCTGGCAGAGTCCTGTGTTTTGTCGCACGCTGGTAGAAGTTACCTCTGGAGTGAGCCACATGCAGGACTGCACATCTGCAGGGCCTGTCAGGCCTGACCTCTCACTCTCACTTCCTACCAAGCGGTGAAGTGGGACCCAGCTATAAATCCTCACAGTGATAGTTTAAAATGAAGGGATGTGTCATTTGTCCTGATGCAAATTCCCTTTAGCTATCAAAAAGAAAAATCAGGAAATTTTACTTCCCCATTTGATCACTGAAATGTTCCTCAGAGTCACCTCTACATTTGCCCACTGGAACTCTGAGATGGTTCTGTTTCCTTTGGCATTAGATTCTCTACAAAGACTAACAGTGAGTTAGAGAATTGGCCTAGGAGGAGGATCCAGGAGGCCTCCAGTCTCTGAAACCCCAGGACAGAGCCTTACTGAGTACCACAGCTAACCCTGAAGCTCCTCATCTACTGGATATTTTTTTACAAGTGGGATCTGATGACTTGATGTGTCAGATTCATTTTAGTATTTGAAATTCTAGGCTATATCTAGCTGAGTTATTTTTTAAAAATATATTTCATATTGGGTCTCACTATGCAGCTTAAACTCATAGTGATCCTCCTGTTTTCAGCCTCCACAGCACTGGGATTACAGGCAAGCACCACCATGCCTAGACTTGGTGGCCAACTTGGTGCACTCAGGGGTAGGCCAGGTTGGCATGTGGTGCTGGGGATTGAACCCCAGTCCCTACATTTGCCTAAGCAGGCACTTAGTCCACCGGGCTATCTCACCAGCCCTGTACCTGAATTCTATTATTACTCTGTAAGTTTTGTGTCACTGGAACAAAATACTTGACACCCAAAACTTAAGGAAGGAAAAGCTTACTTTGGTCACTGTCTCAGAGGCCTTAGTGTGTGGCTGGCCTGGCAGAGGAAAGCTGACCAATACTGGCAGCCAGGAGACAGGGGGAGAAGGGAGGAGCCTAGAAGGAGAGGCACCCACCATTGGTACAATGCAGGGACACACCTTTCCCAAATAGGCCCTGCCTCCCCACAGCACATCAACTACTGAGTTCATTAATGGATCGATCCACTTGTTAGAATGATAATCATATGATTCGTTCATCTCCTAAAAGCTTCATCTCTGAACATATGAGATTCCTGGGAGGCAATTTTTTAAAAATTTTATTTATTTATTTTTCTTGTTTCAGAACCTTTGTTTGTTTATTCACTCATTTTTATGGCCGGCTCAGCCCGCCTGAGGGCAGGGCTGGTGCAGCATGTGGTGCTGGGGACCGAACCACGGTTCCTGAAGCCACCTAAGCTTTCCCAAGCAGGCGCTTTAGATCACTGAGCCATCCCGCTGGGCCCCTGGGAGGCAATTTTTAAAATTAAATCCACGACTTTCTTCATTTAGTCCACCTCCAAGAGTTACTAAAGTCCTAACAGTTCCAACGTTACTGAAAAGTGCAAGTTGAAAGTCACCTCGGAGACTCAAGGCAAATTCTTAGCCGTGAGCCCCTGCCAAAATCAAAAAGAGAACTAGACTTTTGACATTTAATGGCACAGGCTAAGTACCCCCATTTGAAAAGGAAGGAATAGAAGGTAGAAATGCATTGAATGAGAGCAAGACCAAAACCCCAAAGGGCAAACATTGAATTCTGTATCTCTGGGCCCTGTACCCGTGTCTGGGCCCTGTACCTGTGACAGGTTACAGTGACATGGGTCCTGCCTGATGTATTTATTTATGCAAGACAAAGGGGTTTATTGGGGAGGCTAGTGGGATCAGAAATGGGAAAGTCCATACAGCTGGCTGCCCCCCCTGGAGAGCTGGAGGATCCCGGATCTACTCAGAAAAGAAGCTTGAAGCCACAGATCAAGACGGAGCAGCACTAGTCAGAGACCGAAGGCCTGGAGGCTCCCTGGACAGTTGCTATGTGAGTCCACCTGAAAGGCTAAGGAACCTGGAATCTGATGTCTACAGTCAATGGCAGCAGCAAAAGGCGCATGCCTGATGAAGCTGTGTAGAGCTTTTCAAGCACAGGCTGACTTCGTCCTCCTTTCCCTTCCATTCTGCCCAAGCTGTAAGCCCATTGGCTGATGCCACCCACGTGGGTAGTCCTCACCTCTCAGTTTGCTGGTCCACATGCCAGTCATCTCTGGAAACAGCCCACAGACCCCTAGAAGCGTGCTATGCTCATCTGCCGATGTCTCCAGAGCCACTCAAGTTGATCTACTGTGATTAACAGTCACGGCTACTCAGTAGCCCTTGGAGCTCAGTGGAAAGTTTGGATATGGTTGCCAGTCAGCAACCTTGCATCTCGAGTAAGGCAGGATGGCACTTCCTGGGGGAGCTTCAGAGGCTATCCACTCACGTGATCCTGCGCTTGGGGACACTGAAGTTATGCCAGTACCCGCAGAAGAGCTGCCCAGGTGCCCCATCAGGCACCTTGGATGTATAAGAGCTGAGCCGAGTGTGGAGGCTCACAGCGCCACACCTAACTCCCTTCAGCCTCCCTGTCCTGGGCACGTCTGCAGAGCTGACCATCTTGCTAATGCTGGACTGCAGAGCACGCATCTCCTGGTGCTCCACAGGCCCTTGGTGGCAGTAGAATTCTGGGTGTCAGAAGAGCCCCGGCTGCAATGAATGGGTACTGTCAGCCCCCTGTACAGCAGGGCTGGCCTCGCTCTTCAGAATTCTATTATGAGAATAGCAAACATATTATGACACCACCCTTGCAGCCCTATGGAAGCACAGCCTCTCAGGCTGGAAGATGGGTCCCAGGACACAGGCGGGAGACGGCAGGCACGACTGAGTGCTCTCCTTCTGTGACTCTCAGGGGAGGCAAAGGATTGAGGGGGATACCAGGAAGGGATGAGGGCCAGGGCTGACTGGGAGCGGCAGGACTACAGGCCTCATATCCCTGCCTGGTGGACAGAATGTTACCTAGAGAAACCAGAGGCTGAGAGCTGTGAGGTGGATATTGCGGATGGGTCTGGGCTTCCCTGTGACACCAGGTGACACCGATAGGAGGTGCAGCATCAGCTCCTTCCATCTTTCACATTCAAGCACAGGCATCAGGGCTGCGGTTCCTCATCTGCCCTGGAAAGAGGCTAGAACTCAGCTCTTCCCTCGCCCTGGGGCTCCCCTTATTCTGTTGTTGAAGGGCTTCAGGGGAAAGTGTGTCCCATCCTGACCTCCGTGGGGCCCCACTAAAACCCCTTCACTGCCTCGTCACATGCCCCCCCCCCATGTGACCCGAAGCTTTGTGGGTGGTAGGATCTCTCTGCCACAACTCCTGTGAGTTAGGAACCAAACTGTGTGACACGTCATGGTGATTGTTCAAAACCTCTGCTCTGCGGGGTTTCGTTCCTCTCCCTGCGTGCCTCCCTCTGTCTCCTTGGCAGTGCATTTTCTGGGTACCCTGGCTTGTGTTCTCCAAGACTGTGGTGGACAGAACTCAGCAGTGCCCCTCCAGGAGCTCCTGTCTGGAGGTGGAGGGGAGCAGGTATGGCTCAGCTGGGGGAGCCAGGCAAGCAGCCCTATGTCTGGGGTGTGATGAAGCCATCCACTTCCAATGTTCTTGGTGGCACAGATGCCACCAAGCCATGGGCCCAGTGATGTCTCTCAGGCTTATGTGGGCAGGGAGAGGAGATGGGAGCTGCTTCTGTGACCTTGTGATACTTTGCCTCCTTTGATTACTTCTACCACTGTCGCATAAGCAACAGTAAAGATGCAGCGCCTTTGCCTACTGAGGAAGCAGCCAAAGCCTCTGCCCCTGCCTGGACCAGCTGCTGCTCTGCTTTCCTCACACTCTGTGAGTCACAGCTGCCAATCTGCTGCCCAGAGAGCACTGCACAGCAGCAGTACATGGCCCGGCTTTCCTCTGCCTCCGCTTGGTACCTAACTTGGCCATTGTCAGGGCCAGAGCTAGGTGGTATGTTGGGTTCCCCTCCTCCTGTGCTGATCCGAGCATCACCTGACCAGGACCTGAAGTCTACATGCTGTGCCTGGGGCCTGTCCTCCGAGGCCTTATGGCACCTTGCTTGGCCTCTCCCCGGCCAACCTCTTCTCAGACTCTGCCCATCGGTAGCTGGCGTTTGGCCTAGCCAGGTGAGCCTGTGAGGTAAGGAATGAACAGTGAGGGTCATGGGCTGGGTTCTGTCCAGGACTGCCCCTTGCAGAACAGACTGGTTCTGTGTTTAGCTAAGAATCAAGACCGGAGGGTGCCTAGGCCCAGTGACAAATGCCCAAAGCCACTCCACGGACCAGCAGCCCCAGACTGGTTATCAGCAGGATCTGTTTAGGAAATTCCAAATTCCAAAGCCCAATTCTTGTTCGTACGCTGCCTCGCCTTTAAAGTCTGGCTCAGGGGGCCCGGCGGGATGGCTCAGTGATCTAGAGCGCCTGCTTGGGAAAGTTTGGGTGGCTTCAGGGACCACGGTTTGATCCCTGGCACCACATGCTGCACCAGCCCTGCCCTCAGGGCAGGCTGAGCAGGCCATAAATAAAAATAAGTAAATAAACAAAAGTTCTGAAACAAGAAAAAAAATAAAAATAAAATAAAATTCTAAAAAAAAAAAAAGCCGGGTGTGGTGGCACACGCCTGTAATCCCAGCACTCGGGAGGCTGAGGCAGGAGGATCAGTGCGAGTTCGAGACCAGCCTGAGCCATAAAAGTGAGCTCAAGGCTAGCCTGAACTGCATAGTGAGACCCTGTCTCAAAAAAAAAAAAAAAAAAAAAAAAAAAAAAAAAAAAAAAAAAAAAAAAAAAAAAAAAAAAAAAAAGACAAAACAAAAACAAAAAAACCAGTCTGGCTCAGATACGGGCACTTCCTGTCCCCCCGTGGCACGGTGCCCTCACTCCATTAGGTGACATCATGGTTACACAGGTCCCCTCTCAGTCATCTCAATGTGCTCCACTATGTCTGGTTTTGTGCTGTGTCCCATGTGTGCTCTGCACAGGCTCCACACCAAGTCCCAGTCCAGTCCCTATCATAGGGGTTTTATTTTTTTATTATTATTATTTTTTTCTTTTTTATCGTAGGGGTTTTAATGCAGCTGGATCTCACAGAATGTTACAGCAAGTGAACATGCAATAAGTCATTCCCCACACACATGCACACACAAACAAAATACTGCAAGTTCAAGGCAGACTCCACTGCTTCTCCTATCTGATGCTAACTTGTCAAAGGACAAAGTCTTTCTGTAGCTTGGAACGTGTCATCTTTTGTGTGTGTGTGTGTGTGTGTGTGTGTGTGTGTGTGTGGTACCAGGCATTGAAGTCAGGACCTTGCACTTGCCAGGCAAGCATTTATTCTACTGAGCTATCTCCCCAGCCCCAACTAATTTTTTTTTAAAGAGAATAGGAAATGATAGATAAAGCATTAGAAATGATACTGAATTTTTAAAAATCAAGGTGATAGATATTCAACAATGGTTCCTACATTGCCTGTAGCTGTCTTCACAATGTCCACTAATTGTAACAAGGACCCTGGAATGGGGCGGGGAGAACTGGGGCCCACGCAGCACTAATATCTGGCCAAGCGGTTCCACACTTTCCCACTGCCACCTTGGGCTAGGCAGGATCCAGCCACACCCCTTCAGGAGGAGCAGCACAGTGCAAACCAGCGGCACCTGGTGTTCTGGACAGTTTATTTGGACACATTGCATGCTTTCAAAACTGAAGCTCTTGAAAACTTCTTTTGGAAATGCCAAGATGACTGACACATGAAGAAAGAAGCCGGAGAAAGCACTGGGCGCCATTCCTCTAACTCCTTCCCTGGCTGATCCCCTTCCCTGCACCATCTGCCATGCTGGCATCTTAGGTGAGGGCCCAGCCCCCAGCTCGGAGGTCACACATGGGCACGATGCTGACAAGGAGTGTTTCCATCAGCTGACCTGTGGGCCCCTTCCCAGGTCTCTGGAGCCCAAGCGCATGCAGATGCTCAACCTCAGAGAGGAAACAAGAACATTCAGCCTGCTGGTGGCGTCTGCTCCTCCCTCTGTTAGGCCAGAGTATGGCTCGGTGGTGAGCGCTGGCTGGCACTGCAAAACAGACTGTAGGGCGGAATCTCAAGGGTGTTGCCATGTCAACAGCACCACTGTTCTGAGGAGGAAGAGAAGGACCAGGAGGAGGAGGAGGAGGAAGAAAGGAGGAAGAGGAGAAGGAAGAGGAGGAGGAAAGGAAGAGGAGGAGGAGGAGAAGGGAAGGATGAGGACAAAGAGGCCCCTGCCTGGCCCATCTCAAGCGCCCTTCCCAACCCTTGTCTCTCACCAGCCCAAGGCTCTTCCTGATCCTTGGCTTTAGATAAATCTTAGGTTTAGAGCTTGGATTGGGGCAATGTTTTTCTGTGGGATTGCCTGTGTATCCCATCAGTAAAGATCTTAACTTCCTGAGCTGAGTTGAATCCTATATGTATATGTGTGTGTATATGTGTATGTGTATGTGTATGTATAGCATATGCATATACATTCAAATATGTATATATGTATATAAATATGTATTGTATAAATATTCATGCATGAATATGATTATGCATACGAATATGTATGCATATACCATGATCGGCTATTTTTGATCAGCAGAAACATTAATTCCAAGCATAAACAGCCACTTGCTTCCAAAAGATAAAGGCGAGAATGTTATGGTGGAGCTGACTTTTGGAAAAGTTCATTTTGTAGGATAATCCATGAATCCCGTTTCTGTATGTTAAGTAACTGCTTCCCTCTCACAGGGCAAAGCAAAGTCAAAGAGCTGTTTCTTTGGTAAACTGCTGTCCAGATGTGAGAAGATCTCACTTCAGAAGCACTATTTGACACAGGGAGCCTATTGCTGGGCACACACCTAAAGGAAATGATGCCATGGATGTCTGCTTTCACTGTAGTCTGATTCCCAACAGTCCAGACACGCAGACAGCCCATGTGCGTCAGCTGGGCCTTGGTAAGGAACTGAGACAGATGTACACATGGGAGTACTATGCAGCCATCAAAAAGAACCAAACCCTGTTATTTGGGACCACAAGGATGGACTTGGAGAGTGTTAACCTGGGTAACATCAACAGAGAACAGAAACATAAGCTCTACAGTATATCCGTCAGCTTTCTGGGCGCTGCTGCAAACAGCTCACTCCCACAACTTAAAGAAGGACAGGCTTATATTTGCCTTGCAGTCTCAGCCCATGATTAGCTGGCTCCAGAGCAGAAATGTTACTGCCACTGGAAGAGAATTGGAAGGGCAAAGCTGCTCTCTTCCTGGTGGCTTGGAAGCAGAGCACAGGGGAGCAGCATCCAGGAGCAGCATGCCCTCCAGAGGTGGACAACAGCGACCTGCTCCAGCTGGACGCCACCACCTCACCGCGTGTCCAGCTCCCGCCATCAGTGGATTCTCCCACTGCTGAGCCCGGCACGCCTGAGACCAGGCCACGTCTCTGGGAGTCTCTCTGTCTCTCCATCTCCATCTACAGGAGTGACGCTTTCACACACAACCAAGCAAGTCCACCTCGTAGAAGCAGGTGAGTGGGCGAGCAGAGCCCGGTGGTAGGAGGATGGGAAACAGGGGTGGCGGGCAGAGGGCGCTGCAGGAGAAATTAGATGGGGGATGGGCTCAGAGCGGTGCACGGTGGCATTAACTGCTGAGAGCACAGACCCCGAACGTGTTCTCACCAGGGTGGCACCGTGTGAGCCGCATGGTAGTCAACCAGCTAGTTTTAACAGCCATGGTGCACCAGTGCCTTGATACACAGTACGTGTCACAAATCTGTGCAATTTTGTCTATTAATAAAACAATGGAGATCCCCACATAAAACAAGGGTGAGAAGGCCAGACCATGAATTTGTCCTCATTCCCGCTCCCTAAGAATGTCAGTTAGGAATTTCAGAAGTCACGGCATAATTATGTTAAGAAATTGCTGCATAATTATTAAAAAGAGGTAAGGCATAGAAAAACCCCTTCATGTGTGTGTGTGTGTGTGTGTGTGTGTGAGAGAGAGAGAGAGAGAGATAGGCTTCTGTGCTGTATTTTGAGGTGGTCTCAAGCTCCAGCAGGAATCCCCCAGTTATCCCTCTATTTCCTGATGTAAAACCCACACTCCACGAACTCAGGACTGTAGATCGCTTTCTGTCTCCATTACCAGGTGGCAGGGAGCAGACTCTGTGGAGACTCGCCTGTCCTGCATGGAGCAAGAGGCCTGGACATGTGAGTGCAGGATTGTGGGCCTGAGGGCCCCACTGGAGTGGCAGTGACAGGCTCCAAGCCTCCAAGAGCAGTGGCTTTGGGGCTGTGTGTCAGCAGCAGCAGCCGGCAGCAGGTCCCCAGCGAGGGCACGCAAGGGTGTTCACTCACGTGGCTCTGAGTGCTCTATTATCTCCTCATGCACTATTAGAACTGATTTGTCCATCAAAACAATGGAACAGTAGTTAGAATGAGCTCATTCCTAATAGGAAATTGCTGAAATCAATCAGAGCTCACTTGTCATCCGTAACAGTGAAGGAGACGGGAAAACACACAGCCAGAGCTCATTCTGCTGTTAAGCTCATCACAGACAGCCGGTTTCCCCAAACATTATCTATCTTGCTAATTAAATGTTGATGATTTGCATCCATTGGCTTTAACATGTTGCTCATAATAAAGACGCACATTTGCTTGACTGTGGCTGTTTAAAAACCGTGTTTGTGAGTTGCTTCTTGCGCTCTGTAGTTGTACAAGTCTGCGTGATTTACAGATGGTCCCAAGGGCACGATGGTCTGGCATGTCGCTTCTCAACTTGACAGTGGTGGGAAATAGCTGTGCGTGCAGCGGGAGCCCTGCCTACCACAGGACACATGAGCCAAGCATGCGGCACCCATTGCAGCAAATGCTGCACTGAGCACCTTTCTCCCTTCGTTCTTGTCACTCTCGGAGGCGCTTGGCACGATAGCAACTTCTGTCAAATCAAGACACGATGGGCGCTGCGTCCTCAGTCGCCACAGTCACTGGACCTGGCACCAGGTGACCTCTGGGCTCTTCTTGGAAGTCAAAATGCCCATGAAAAGTCGGCGTTTTGAAACAATTCAGGACATGGAGGCAGCCACAACACGGCCAAAGACCCTCAGGAAAGGGGACTCCAGAGCCGCTTCACAAAGCAGCAGGAATGGTGGCAGAAAGGCGCTCAGAGTGAGAGGGCCTCTTCTGAGGGGGATTCATGGTGATGCATCTTACCTGTAGGAATCTTAAAAATTGAAATATTTACTATATCTTTTGATTGCACCTCCTACACTAAGCACACATGAATGGTGAGGACCCATGTGAAACCCAAATTCTACATTTTCAATATTGGGTACAGTAGGTGACCTGATCACACCACACCTTGTTGTGCAGCCGGCTTTCCTTGAGGTCATTCTGCAGATGCATATGCTGTTCCCTCTGAGGGTGTTCAAAGTAGGCCAGGCTGGGAGAGGAGGGAAGAGAGGGAACTGGATAAAGATGAGTTACACACTGGTACATGCCTGCGGGAAGCTGAAAATGCTAAAGACAGTACGCATCCCGTATCCAGCCCATACCCTGGTGATGCTCTCAGGCAGCAGAGCGTCCGCCGCTGCCCGTTGCACTTAGGTACCTGGCTGGGGCTCAGGGCCGAGGCCCAGGCTCAGAAAGGAGTGTGGCACCACCCAGCACAGATGGGAAAGAATCAAAACCCAGACGTTGAGGTCTGACTCTGTGAATGCCTACCGCTTTCACACCCTTGCAAGGTCACGTGAGCGGAAGTCAGGGACCACTTCTATGAAACGCGTCCTTCTGGCTGTATGGGGATGGTGTGCAGGGCCCTTCACATGCTAGGTAGGCCATGCCAGGCTGAGCCACACCCCAAGTACACTTCTGCCTGAAACTGTTGTCAGCTTAGGATGGGTTTGCAGGGATAATCCCAGTGCAAACGGAGGGGCACCTGTACTAACAAGGACTCCATGACACTGTGCTTTTTCTGGGAGGGTGGACTTCATCAGAGTCAGTGAGTGCACCTGTAACACAAGCTGAGCCACCTCTGCTCACTGCAGGGTACCAACAGCTGGACCTGAGCCAGCGGCACCGTACACTGCCGAGGTGGATGAGGCTAGAACCATCCCCTGGAGACAGACATAGGCCAGAGCCCCACTGGAACTGCCAGCCTCTGCATGGGCCGGCCCTTAGGCCAGCTGCAAGAGGTGAGGGTGTGATTCCCATGTTCCACTCCATGTACTTCAAGGGCAGGTAGAATTATGTCCTGCATGGCCGCCCCACTTTCAATAGGATGGAGCAGAGGCCAACGGCCAGCCCTGTGCCTGTATGTCTCTTAGCCTTGCTTCCGAGAAATCCCAGGTTCTGTTCCATCCTGAGCCCCTGCACATAGAAATGTGCCACTACACACACTCTGTTTGGCCCTCAGCAGGCTGGGGCCAGGGGCCAGGCCCAGGACACTGCTGGGCCAAAGGCAGAATGGACCGGTAGGTGCTTGGCCAGGCCGCCTGTCTGCTCTTCTGCTCTCCTGCACAGAGCTGCGTCCTTGAGGCCCACAAAGCCTAGTGACTTTCTCTGTCCTTTACAGAACAGGCTTTTGGATCCCAAGACTAGTAGGAAAATCTTCCTTTTCCAGAAAGTCAGGAGGGTGAATGCCATCTCCAGGCACCTGTGTCCCCCCCTGAGGGACAGGCAGAGCTCTGAGGTCACCTTGCTGAACTATCCAGCCTGCAGCCAGAGGCAGTCTGGGGGCCCAGCCCAGGACAGCAGTTGGTGCTGTTGCTTCATGGAGACTGTAGGGGTCAGCTCCATAAGCCAGGGTCTGGGGCTCGCAGGGTTCCTCCCCACTTGGCCCCTGACCTCCTCCTGTGCATCACATGGGCTTTCGTGCAAGACTTGCTTTAACGTGACCCTAGCACTGCTATTTCGCAGAGCTGGCATCTAGGGCTGGAAGATATGTCCCAGGAGAGGAAGCTGAGGTCTGACTTTCCTCACTGATCCTGTGGAATGGGCAGATCTGGGTCCCGGGCCCACCTGAAGCCTGCCAAGGACTGGCCATCTACATACACCCTTCCATGTGAACCCTCTGTCCAGCCAGGGCTGCCTTCACCCCTGTGTTCCAGAGGCAATCTAGCAGTGGCAAGCTTACAATTCTGTCCTCCCCGACCTCTTCAAAGCTCCCTGCAGTGAAGCGGGATGGCTCAGTGGTCTAAAGTGCCTGCTTGGGGAAGCTTGGGCGGCTTCAGGGACCGCGGTTCAATCCCCGGCACCACATGCTGCACCAGCCCTGCCCTCGGGGTGGGCTGAGCTGGCCATAAAAATGAGTGAATATACAAACAGAAGTTCTGAAACAAGAATAAAAATAATAAAAAAAAAAAAAAAAAAAAAAAAAAAAAAAAAAAAAAAAAAAAAAAAAAAAAAAAAGCTCCCTGCAGGCTGCCTGGGCGCCACGCAGGGCCCTGGGACAGGCCAGATGGGAGTGTGCCTGGGAGAAAGTCGACTCCCCCTCCAAATCCCTTTCTCCTGGGAATGGCACTGCCATGGCGCCATCTAGTGGACAAAGATAAGATTTCCCCATAGTCAGGGCAGAAGTGCCACCAAGTCACCAACCACTTCCACCCAACTTCATTTCTTTAAAAAAAAATTATTTTATTTTATTGATTCTAACGAGAAAGAAATAGCAATGAGACAGTTTCAAAACAGGTTAGTAGGACAGTTACAATAATGAATACATTGCATATTTTGTCTTCATAGTAGTTATTCAGAGTACAAAGTGCAGATATATCTTGTCTAAACACTATTAGTACAAATCGCCTCATGGAACTTACAGAAAGTAGCTATATATCTATCTTATTTTGTTACTACAAGATGATTCTTCATTTATATCCCCTTTTTTTGTTTTGCTTTGTCAGAGATGGGTGTTCCACTGCAGTTAGAAAAGCTGTATTTGGAGAAGTCTTTAAAGAACCTTTTCACACTTAATGCCAGTTCAAATATTGTAGGTACGTGAATTCAGCAAGATAACCCAATATAGTCCAGTAGTCCAAAATAGTAATGGGTTATCAGCAGAACTGGACATGTCAGAAGTTGTTGATTTGAGCCTTTCACAGCTTAGCATATTAATATGGCTTTACTTTTTATATCTCATGGTTCAACGATGTATAGTGTGCCTAAGGAGAGTCACCTAGAGAGAAAATATTCTCTCAGGCTTTCTCATAGAGCAAATTCATCAAGCTGTGGCCATGACTCATCCAGATGTCTGATGCTGACAAACAATCTACAAACTCTGGTTTACTCTGGTTTCAGGGTAAATCCTTAGGGGATTTGACTGACCTTGTCAGATACAAAAGTTACATTTCTTTCTTTCTTTCTTTCCTTCTTCCTTCCTTCCTTCTTTCTTTCTTTCTTTTTTTTTTTTTTTTTTTTTTTTTTTTTTTTTTTTTTTTTTTTTTTTTTTTTTTTTTTTTTTTTTTGTCTTGAGACAGGGTCTCCCTATGCAGTTCAGGCTGGCCTTTAGCTCACTTTTGCAGCCCAGGCTGGTCTTGAACTTGTGCTGATCCTCCTGCCTCAGCCTCCCACGTGCTGGGATTACAGGCATGCGCCACCATGCCTGGCATATTTCTTTTTGTTGTTGTTATATAGGTTTTGCTTTATCTAGATCTTAACTATCCTGCAGAAAAGCCTATCCACCCAGCTTTGTTAAGACCCAGTCTTTGAAGGCCACCTCCTCAGGTCAGGACAGACACACTTATAAGGTGGCACCTCGGTTTGTGTGTGTGTGTGAGTGAGAGAGAGAGAGAAAGGTGGCTGGCAGTGATGTGTCTGAGGTCACACAATGGAAGGAGGCATCACTCATCTTCCAGGCCCTGTGTCCCAGGCCACCAGGGATCATCTCTGCACCTGAAGAATACAGGACAGTACCTGGGAACACATGACATGATGGAGAACACCACCTATGGCCTGGGGTGAAGATGATCCAGCCCCCATGTCACCAGTGCCCCAGTGCTGGGAACCCTACTGCACCCCACAAACAGCAGTGGGCCTCTCATCACCTTTGCTCTGCCCTTCTTTCTCTTCCTCCCAGCTGTGAACCTGAAGGACAGGGTCTGACCCTCCATTTCTCTCTGAGCAGAACTCAGTAGGGGTCTAGGGCAGGTGAGTCACTTGGGAAGGGACCCCAGAAGCCCCCCTTATTGGGAGTGGAAAAGAGACATCCAAGGGGACAGGGCAGGGAAGGGCAGGGTAACCTCTGAGACCAGGGGTCTGGGTGGAGGGGCTATAAGTCTCCCAGGAGGAGGCAGCAGTATCTGTCCCCAAGCAGCAGACCTTCTCAGGTAGGTGCTGCTAGTGGACACTGTTAAGACAGACATGGGTGGCACCCATGAGCTCATGCTCAGAGGTGGGGCTTTGGGAAGGTGACAAGATCACAGTGGCTTCATCCCTGCCTGAGCTCTGTCTTAGCTACTTTTCTCTCGTTGCTGGGACAAATACCTGACACCCAAAATGAAGGAAGAAAAGGTTTATTTAGCTCACAGTTACTGGAGGTTTCAGTCCATATTCGTCTGGCTCCAAAGCTGAGTGGCACATGGCAGAGAGCAGCAGTTCATGGCGACAGAACAGCAACCATGGCGACGGAGGCAACTTGACCAACCAGGGCAGCAGAGCAACAGCATGAGTCTGTCTCTCTGTCTCTCTTTATATTATATTCAGGCTTTCCACCTCAGCCTGTCCGCCTTTGGCTACACCCATAATCCCAGAAGTACTCAGACTCACAATCCCATCAGTACTAAAACACATAATCCCAGGGATCATGAATCATGTCTCAAACTCTAGAAGTCCCCACCCCATGATTGCATGAGGCTTTGGGGGGACAACTAGGCATAAACCATAACAGGCTCAGAGCTGAAGGAACAGCTAGGAACTGGGCCCAGCTAGAGGCCGGCATGGAGCCGTGATTGGGCAAGGACCTGGAAGGGTGTGTCCTTGTCTTGACTCCTCCCCATCTCTGCTTCCTGGCCACAGTGATGTGAGCTGCTTTCCTCCTGTGGGTTCCTCTGTCCAGACCCAGGAGCCAGCTGACCAAGGGCTGAGCCCTCAGGAACTGTCTGCCAAATCAACCTTTTCTTCTCAGCTCACAGCATTGGGTACTGTGTCCCAAGGACAGGAAAGTGACTCGTGCAGTGACCCTGTGCCTCAGGTAGGGGAACTACTGACTTGCCCATGGCGTTCCTGCCCGTTGCCCCTCCCCTCTCTACTGTGCTCATTCCGGCCCACAGCAGGGCACCAGATAATGCATTAACCTCTCTGAAGCACAGAAGAGATCACAGTGGAAAGGTGCAACTGCGCCCTGCTGAGCTGGCTGTGCAGAGATGCTGGCAGGAGCAGAGGGAGGCAGGAGTGGGGAGTCAGGGGCTTGGCTCAACTGGGCCCAGCCCTCAAGTGTCAGTGAGATCCCGGGCTCCCCACCGCTCCATGCTGGAGTGGGCCAGCACCACTCAGCAGGAGGGAATCCAGACTCTAAGCTGGGTTCCTGGCTCCAAGCACCACTGTCAAAATAAAACTACTCTTTTTTCCTTTCTTTTTTTTTTTCTTTTTTTCTTTTTGAGACAAGGTCTCGCTATGCAGTTCAGGCTGGCCTTGAGCTCACTTTTGTAGCCCAGGCTGGTCTCAAACTTGCACCAATCCTCCTGCCTCAGCCTCCTAAGCACTGGGATTACAGGTGTGCACCACCACACCCAGTCAGAATAAAACTTGTTGGACCAATAAATAAATTTTTCAAAAAAAGTATCAGAAATTATATAACATTTCATCGTACAAAGTAATAGGCGTTCAGTAATGGTTGCTGTATTCTTTCATGATGTCATCTTCAAATTAGTGGCTAGGTTACCAGATATAAGCCTTCAAGATTTAAAATAATTAGTTAAAACAAAACAACAACAAAAAATATTATAAGAAATGAAACCCTGGAAGACACAAAAAAAATGAATGCTTTGTTATACAGGTCTTGCTTTGACTTGCCCTTGATCACCCAGCAAAACAACAACAACAACAACAAAAACGCTTAATTACAATGCATGAAACGCAGAGCTAGATTGGTGAGATGAGCTTTAGGAGGCTTAGATCAATAGCCTCCAACATTACAAGCTTCACTGGTGGCCCACTGAAATTGCAGAACATTTGACTGTGTATGTATCTGCTTCCTCTTAGTCCAAAGAGAAGAATTTTCTTTCCCTTTCTTCTTTTTTTTTTTTCTTCTTAGCAACATCAACAGGGAGGTGGGTCATGCCCACACACTGTGCTCTGTAGAACTATTGTGAGGACAATATGCAATGTGTCAACTTTAAAAAAAAAAGAGGAAAAGAAAAAAAAATAGTAATATTGATTGAATGTGTTAATGTTTAATTGTTTGATCAATCTTATATACCTATATCTATTAATCTAAACTGATCTGATGATGAAAATATGTAATGTAACCATTGTTAAACTTATACAATAAAAATATTAAACCATAAAAAAAAGAAATGAAAAAGAAAATTGACTAAGCTTTCAAGCAGCTTAACCCCCTCCAAGATTAACACTAAGAAGGCTCTGAAATGGTGCCTGTCCTTTGCAGCATGGCCTGGGGATGGTGACAGGGGCTTTGGGGCTCAGCTGTAGTGACTCACAGGCCTGGTGCTTGCTGCTGACTGGGGCCTGTCTGTGTGTCAGCAGCAGGCAGCCTGTCCTTTCCACTCAGCCAGCCACCTGTGGACACCAGGGTCCCGGGGGACATAGTCTGTGGTAGTGCACTTCAGTCCCACAAGCCAAAGTGTGGTCCTTGCCACCAGCTGGGTTCATCAGACCCGGAACAAGTGGTTGACAGTGTCCTGTGTGCCCTCAGCCCTCCTGGGGGCTCCGCAGCACCCCTACACTCTCTGCACCTCTCTTCTCTGCACAGGATCTATGACACCTGGTGAGTGTGCACAGACCCTCTCTCAGTGCTTCATGGGGACAGGAGTCAGGACAGATTGCCCAGTGTTCACTGCCCAGGACAGTTCCCGGGGTCTGAGTGGCTCCTTGGCCATCCAAGGAGCAGCTCCAACACCCACTCTGAACTGGCCTTTGTACCCAATGTTCCCTTCCTTGCTATCCACCAAGGTCTCACCTCCCTGCTCTGGTTGTAGCCACCACCTGCACCAGTCCTGGCTTCTGGGTCCACCTGGATCCAAAGAGGCAGAGTGTACTTCTACAGAAACTGTTGTAGCCTGGCTCCGGTTCTCTCTGCTCCCTCGTCCTGGGACAGCATGGGACCCACCCTGGGACCACATACTACCTGCTGCCCAGTGCCCTACCATCCCTCTGCCCATACCCCCTCTCCCTGAAGCCGGGTCCTCCTGTTTGGCTCCTTCCTGCCTTCCTACAGGACAGTAGAACTACACTGCCTCCTGGTCACAGGTCCTTGCAAGTACCCAGTTCCACCAGGATTCAGCAACCCAGAGAAATGGGAGGGGGGACGGCAACCTCTGGGGACCACAGAAGGAAAGCAGACCACTCAGGGGGGGAAGCAGTGGCCATAATAAGGTACTGATCTGTGGAGCTGAGTCTGAGTCAGGGTCCAGCAACACCAGGCTCTGCAGCCAGAAGGAGGATCCAGCCTTGGCTCTGCCAGCTGCAGGCCATGCCACCCTGGTGCTCCCTAAGCCACAGGGTCATTGCTCTAACTTTGCTTCTGTCTCTGCACTCCACCCTCATGTGTCTGCCCCCATGTGACCCTCTGCACATCCTCATCAGTCCCGTGGGATTAGGGCCTCTGGACTCTGCCCTATGACTTCATCTTAGCCAATCCCAACCCAAGACCTAGCTCTCAGGAGGGGTCCCATCCCAAGGTCCTGTGGATTAAGATTTCAACAGTTTCGGCTTGTTGTTTTTGTTTTAAGACGAAGTCTCACTCTGTGGCCGAGACTGGTCTCATACTCATGATCCTCCTGCGTCAGCCTCCGGAGAGCTAAAAATGCAGGTGAACCTACATGCAGATTTAAATATACCTTCCGTGGGCCGGCAAGATAGCTCAGCTGATTAAGCACCTGCAAGCTCTCTCACTTGCTGCCCCGGCCCCGCCCCTGTGGTGCGCTGAGCCAGTCACAGAGTCACCTGTAATCTCAGTGCTAAGGAGGTCGAAAACAGGAGGATCACTATGAGTCTGAGCCAGAGTGAGACTCTACACCCAATATATATACCTTTTGTGAGGGGCATAGTTCAACCATGATGCTGGCATAACCTGGGAGATAGGCCTGTCACCTGAAGAGAGTTGTATAATGCAGGAGATGGTGGTGGCATCTTGGTGTCCCCTCCCCTCCTCAGGTGTGTCAGGGTGGTGACAGGGTAGGGCCCTCCAAGGTGATCAGGCCTGCAGGGTTCCTCTTTCAGGAACCAACTGAAATAGAGAGCCTATTCTGGCCGCTTTGAGGTCCAGAGGAGCTTGTATTCATAATTCCAGGAAAGAGTTCTCAGAATTCCAGTCAGCAAATTCTAATCTACCACTTCCAGTGCAGTCCACTGAAGAGAACCAAGAAACAAACAGCTCTGCACTTGTGAGCGGCCAGTGGGGTCCTAAGTCCAGTCCTAGCCATGGCTAATGGAACAAAGGGCCTCGACCAGGGCTGGACCTGGGCTTCACTGATTTGGGATGAGGGGAGTGGCTCAGGGGTGAGTGACTGAGGATGGTGGGAGAGGCGTGAGCAGTGTGAGCTGGGCTAGGTAGGAGGCACCATGGCACCTCTGTGGTACGCAGAGAGCTGTGCAGAAAGAGCACTGGACTCAGGTAAGGGGAGCCTCTTGTTTCAGAGTAATAATCTGTATAACACAATCTGAAGAAGTATCTTGTGGTTTTGGTCTCAGCTCCGATGAGCAGCCTTCCCACTCTGGGACTTCAAAGCCTCTTCCTTGAGGGTCAGCCCTAGCCGCCAGCTCAGTGTCTCTTCACTTAGCTCAGGCTAGTGGTAGGGAGCTATGGGCGGAGGGCCACTGACCTGTTGCATTGCTTCAAAGGCTACACAGCAGCGCTACCCTGACCCATCTGCATTGTTCAAAGCCAATTGAGTGTATAGAGCACTTTCCTAGCCAGCTCTGCACGTGCCAGTACACGGGGTGAAGGTTCACCCATATGGAGGCAAGTGGGCCTGCGCAGACTGAGTCTTCCCATGGTGCCTCGCTCTACCCGCATCCCGCCCCTCCTATCCAGAGGACAAGATATCTGAGCGGCAGGGGTGGTCCCATCGCATGGCTCCCCTGTGCGGCCTTGGTCTGGACTCCTGGCCCCACCTCTCCATTCTTCATGTTTCAGAACCTTTTTGTTTGTTTGTTTATTCACTCATTTTTATGGCCAATTCAGCCCGCCCTGAGGGCAGGGCTGGCGCAGCATGTGGTGCCAGGGATCGAACCGCGGTCCCTGAAGCCGCCCAAGCTTTCCCAAGCAGGCGCTTTAGACCACTGAGCCATCCCTCCAGGCCCCTCCATTCTTCATAAATGGCTTGATCTCAGGCGTTTTATTACAGCAGCACAGAGAAAGGGCCCCCTGAGGAAGGGGCACAGACTGTCACTCACTGGAGGTGTGACATATGGGGCCATGGCACAGAGCCTGAGCAGCGAGCTAGGGTGAGGAGGAACATCCAGAGCCCAGCATCGGGGTCACCCAGGGCTGCTGATGCAGGCAGGGCGGGCTGGGACTGTGCGGGGAATAAGTGCCGGGTGGACCTCTTTCCAGTCTCTTTCTGCACAGAACAGATGTAAACAGAGCTGGTTTGCCAGAAGCTCTAATGAAGTTTGCCGGGCTGGCTGTGCACCAGGTCTGAGTCAGCTGGGTGAGTACGTTCAGTGGTCACTGACCGAGCAAGCAATTAAGGCAGCAGGATGAGCTTAGCTGCAGCTGAGCTGGAAGCTGGTGTGCGGTCACAAACAACAGGCGGTGCACATTCTGCATGTTGGCGGCCTCCGAAGCCTTGGGACCCCGGGGTTGTTCTGATCTATCTTAGTTACTTTTCTCTCCTTGCTTGGACAAATACCCGACACACAAGCTTAGGGAAGGAAAGGTTTATGTAGCTCATAGTTACCAGAGGTTGCCTCATTTAAAGCAGCCTGAATTATGGAGCAAGACCTCAAGACTATGCCTCTGTGTCCAGGATGATTCGCTCCATACCTCCAAGAGACCGCCGCCTGAGGCAGAGGAAGAACTCCTACAGCGGGTGTTGTCAGTTTAATGGTGCTTGCCTCTCTTGGCCACGCCCCTCAAGCCCCACCCCGGTCCTCTGGCCCAGTCCCTGGAGCCTCAGGCCTGATAGCCGCATGATTTACATGAGGCTTTGCAGGGACATCTAGATACGAACCATAACGGTAGCCTCCGAAGCCTTGGGACCTGGGTGTTGCTCCGGTCATGCCTAGGCTGGATGCACCCCACCTCCGCTGGCTCACAGGGATACCTCCAGAACACAAGGTAGGAGCTCCCCGGCATTTACACGACGTTGGTGCCCTTTGAAGATCTGATTAGCTCTTTTAATTACCCTGGGCCCTGTTGGCACTGAGCTAATTAATGCTCTGGTGCCCGGGAAAGCAGGCACCTCCCAGACTGCCTCTCGGGATGGTGGCTCCTGCATCACTCCCTTGTGCCTTGCTCTCTGCTTTTCTCGCTTCCCTCTTGGCCAAAAAGTGTCCCTGGGACAGGACCTGGGTGCTGGCTGGAACAGGTGATCAGTGTGGGAGTCTGTGGGAGGCAGAGAGGCTGTGCTCCCAGGCTGCCCCCAGTGGCGCCTCGCGCATGGACGCTTCCTAGTTGGTGCCTGTGGGAACCAGTCTCGGTCACGTGATCCACCAGGTGCGAGGGAAGGAAAAATCTGAGAGTAAAAGGAGAGTTCCTCAGGGCAAGACTGTGTCTGGAGGTCGTGCCCCAGGGCCTGGAGCAGCAGCTGAAGCAGCCTATCTAGGAGCAGGTGGCCTCCGGATCTCCGGCTGGGTGCTGTCTCTCTCATGGGGTGCACCGGTGGTGAGGTCTTGGAAGATGAGCTGAGAGTCCGTTCAGAGTTAGACCAACCACGGCGGCTGCTCCTTGCTGCCGAGGGTACTGGATGCCCCCAGCACCAGTCTCTCAGAGCCCGCCTGGTCAGCCCAGGGGTCACAGAGGAGCAAAGGCCAGGGGGTCAGGTTGGACCCAATTCCCCAGCTCTTGCAGAGGGCATGTGCTCCTGTCACCTGGCCATCTGGAGCTGCAGACTCAGCTGATGGAAGGCGCTTGGCTCAGAGGTGTCACTGTGGTTTTCCTGGCATAAAAACATGACCACACGAATAATCTGTGCCAATCAAGGAAGCAAAAGGCAGAGGAGGTGGGAGAAATTCCAGGTGCAGTGAGGACAAGCTGGCAGCAGAGGGCAGCAGAGGACGCCATTTCAGGGTTGGGTTTGCGGGCTTGGATCCACCACAGGCTCACAGAGCTGTGAGGTGCGTCCCTGCCTCTGCTGTGACAGCAGAGAGAAAGATGAATAGAGCTCAGAGAGCTTGGCCCAGGCCTGTGGGGAAGCTCATGGCACTGGCAGGGTTGTGCAGGATGA
Source organism: Myocastor coypus (assembly GCA_004027025.1). NCBI lineage: Eukaryota > Metazoa > Chordata > Mammalia > Rodentia > Myocastoridae > Myocastor > Myocastor coypus. The sequence continues at coordinate 81,232 of PVJA010001371.1, read as the reverse complement.
GGAAACAGGTCTGGGGGCTTCACTGACCCCCAACCAACAGATCCAGGAATAGGGTAGCTGTTCCTGGTTTGCATAGGGGGCGGGGGTAGGAGGGTCAGCCTTCCTGTCTCTCCTATAGATAGCCATGGGTCTTTTGCCTACAGAGAGGAGATCTCACCTCCTACGCCTTCAGACCCAGAGCTCTGAGTGCACAGGCCCTGGGTGTCCCACCCTGGGGACAGCCCTGTGTGATCATGTATGATCTGCTGGGCCTTCCTCTTGTCACCTCCATCTGGGCAGAGAGGCAAGGAGGCACGGGCCTGGAAGGAGGTCAGTCTGAGGAGAACGCAAGCCCCACACCGAGACAAGCTCACAGGCTCTGCTTCTGAAGATGCTGCTATCCTTGGTTCTGGGTGCTGCTTCCCTAAATGACAGAAGGAGCCTCCCAGGGGACAGGCGCCCTGCTCCTTGGAGAGGTAGGTCAGTGAGGAACTCACACGGCTTTCCTATCCCCCAGGGCTGGTGTTGCTTCGTGCCCTGCTTCCCAGCGCTGGGCCTGTCTCTTCCTGCCTGCTCCTTGCTGGGATGCTCCCCGAGTCTTCTCTGGACTCCAGAGTTCTCAGCCCCAGCCAGAGCTCAAGGGCAGGAGCTTCGTGGCTCAGACTTGGTGGCACTGCATGCAGGCCTGTGGTGCCTCCCAAGGTCATGGAGTGGACGAGTTGGTCCTCATGTGAGTTGGTTGGAGCTGGGGCCTGCCAGGAAGAAGTTAAGTCAATGGGGTTGTGGATTGGCAGGGCCACATGGGCCCTGCTTTCTGTCCTGGCCACCACGACTGAGCAGTGTCTTCTACTTCCTCACTGCCCAAAGCCACAGAGCCGTATGATTATGGACTGGGTCTCTGATGCCATGAGCCACATCAGACCTTTCCTCTTTACAAGCTTGCTCTCTTGGTTATTTTGTTAGAATGATGGCAAGCTGGCTAACAGAACCTGGATGTGGATCATGGAGCCCCGAAAGCAACTTGTAGGCTAGCACCCCAGGGGTGAATGCTTGCTCAGACTTCCCCACTGTATCTGGGGCTCCAGACTGTGTCCTGACATAGGGATTCAGGAAGCCCTCCCACTTCGCCAGGTTGTGTGGCTTATAGAACTCAAGCTGGGCCCAGCCGGGAGGGTAGGGATGCTTTCTAGGTAGATTGAACCTGGCCTTTGCACCTAGTTACTCCTCCGACCCCTAAGAAATTTATTTTGCAGTAGAGTGCAGCAAAGCTTTCCAGGCTGAGCAGGAGCTTGGCTGCTCCGCTTCATCAGTAAACTTTAGCTTCCAGGGAGCTCAAAGCTTTCCTTGGCACAAGATCTGCTCCACAGGAGTCAGCTTGGAGCTAGCCACAGACCCAGAAAGGATACTGGGCACAGCTGCATGGGAGGCGTGGCATCTGCCCTGTTCTGCCAGTCTAAGCTCAGAAACTGTCAATTTTAGAAGCATACTTTTTAAAACCTTAGCATGTAATCATGCATGTGTGTGGACTGGATATGTGGATACAGGATGTGACGAGGAGACCCATGACTGGCACATCTGTCATCTGGACACTCTACCCCTTTGTTAGGAACTTTAAAATCCCTTCAGTTAGCTCTTCTCAAATACCTACTGTTCTCACCCACACCATCCTCGCATGCTGTGGAACCTTGCACAGTGTCTGTCCTCTCTAGCTGCACCCTGTGCCAACCCTGCACCCTGTGCCCATCCGGCCACATGCTGACCATAACTCAGGCCTCTTCACCTTGTGGCCAACCTCAGCTCCTACACATGTGGAGCTGATGCTCAGTTCTGCTGAGGAGTCCCAGGCAGCCTGTTTTGGTCTTTGAGGGCCACGTCCTTCCAGGCACAGCTGTGATGCCCTGTATCCTGGTAAGGCGAGGGGCATTGCCACTCTGTCCTGCGATCTCATGTCTGGAGCCATCACCAGTCTATTCTACCCAATCCCCAGGAGTACCCCTGCTGCTCTCATGCCTGCCCCATGAGGTGGGAGGCAACCTTGGGGCAGGGCTCTCTGGAGTGAGTGTGCAGGACCCAGCCTACCCCATTCTGTGGCACAGGTCAGAGAAGCCACCACTGGCCCCTGGGCAGCCAGCCTGGTGGCTCCAGTGCCTGCCTGGGGTGCTGTGACCTGTGCACTGTGGCCAGGGGTCCTGCACTGGGCTGCGCTCCTCTCTGCTGCACCCTGCTGCCCCTCTTATCACCCATCCTAGCAGCAGGGGCCTGAATGGAAGGACTTCAGAGTCCTTCCCAACTCAAATAGCTGGGGTTTCCTGCTGAGCAGGCCAGGGCCAATGGTGTCATAAATGTTTGCTCTTTGTGTATAAGACCAAGCCCCAGAATGCCAGGCAAGGACAGAGGAACAGCTGCCGGGAGTCCCTGAAGGACCCCAGTGGATCTGCGCATACTTGTGAATGCATGCATGTCTGGAGGGCGGGCACACGCATGTGCCTGTGCGCATGTGTGAAGCCACTTGAGGCCAGTGTGACATAATCACACCCGCAGAACCATGCAGTGAGCCCTGCTTTCAGGGGTGATGGCTCTGGGAGCGAGAGCGGAAACCCTGCTGCTGCTCTAATGAAGCTGCTCACCTCTGCTGATTGCCTCATGTGCTTGTCAAAATCCAGAAAAATGGAAACGACCCGCAGTGAGGGAGCGGCCGGGCTGCTGAGCAGAGAGGCCCCAGATTAACTTCTGGCACTTTGCTTCGTCTCCTGGGCTCCCCATGTGGCTGATGGCCCTAGAGGCCCACGTGCCCTGGCCATGGTGGTCCTCCCGCTCGTGCCATCCTAGCCAGCCCCGTGTTGCTGGCACTTGTTTTCCAGGATGTGGAAGAACCTGATTTCTCTCCCAGAGAGAGGTACCAAAGCCCCTGTGAGCTGGGGTCAGGTATCCTCCAGGTCTTTGTCATCATGAAGAACACTGAGACAAGCACAAAACGCAGCTCTGTCCCAGGGGGCATCAATTCCTCTGCACATATACCCAGAAGTGGGGCGGCTTGGTCCCCTAGAGTTGTTCTATTGTTAGGCTTGGGAGAAGCTTTACACCATTTTCCTGAATGGCTACGTAAACTTGTGTTTCCAAGCCTGGTAAAAATTTGGTGGCATACAGGACACTCACATGGTCAGAGAACTCCCTCAGAGTACATATATATATATATATATATATATATATATATATATATATATATATATATGACAAAGAGGAATCCTGTCAGGGACTTCCCTGATTCCATGATGAAAGAGAGCACCTCCAGGAATAGGGTTAAGTCAGAGTTGTGCAGCTTCTCAGGGTGCAGTACTAAGAACAGGTGCTATGTGCTATTCCCACCCAAATCACGTTCAGTCATGGAGAACACGGGGCAGATGCCGTAAGGGAAACTTGCACTCTCCAACTGGTAGGGCCAGAGGGCCGGAAAGACCAAGGAAGGTATCCCCATTTGCAGGCTGGGTGTGACTCAGCGGCACAAGGCTTGCCTGGTGTGCCTGAGACTCTGGGTTTGATTCCCAGCATGGTATTCATTAATTCATCAATCAATCAATGTAACTAAAAATAAAAATGCATGATGAATAAATGTAACCTGTGACTCTGAAATGGATCTCTTTCCTGTAGAAGACTTTACTAGGTCTCTGGGTGACCTGAAAGAAGCCATCAGAGCTGACAGGGGCTAGCATCAGCCATCACGCCCTCATGGGGCAGCACCATTGTGGTCACTGAAAGAGCGCGTCCCTGTGCGTAGGACGCACATATCGCCATGCGCAGGGGCAGTGTCGTCGCATCAGCAGCCTTCTCCTTCATGCTTTTGGAGAAAAGTACAGCTGCACACTTACAAGTCTTTGTGACTTGTGAAGGTCCAAGTACTTACAGATTCTCCACAAGCTTCCATTTGCTTCATGATATCGCTTCCACACCCCTGAATTAAGGGGGCACATCATCTGGTTACGCCACTTGTGGGTACTGAGTTCCTACAAAAACCATTCTCCACACTTATTACTGTCCAAACTACACATCCATCCCTACAGTTGTGCTCTCAGAGAGACAGCTGGGGACAGAGCCCAGGAACACCACATCTCATTAGTCACCCTCGGCCAAGGGCTTAGGTTTGGAAACAAAACAAATATTGAGAAAGTGAAGAGATTGTATTGCCCTGCAAATCCTTAAAATGCTATTTTGTGGTGGTCATCTAATATGGCTGAAGCCCTTAAAACAGCGGCTTATCTTCCCAAAGACCACCTCCCCCTTCTTCTCCAACTCAGCCCAGGGTGCAATTTCCTTCTACCTGTCCCGCCACTTCAGGGAAGGCCCCAATCAGCTCCTCAGGTAAATCTAAACATCCTCCTCAAACCCCACCCATGGCAAAAGGCCATAAAAGCCTCAGTCTCCCTGTGTTCTAATTCAGAGAATTCCTTATCTTCCCCTAATTCTCTCCATGTCCTCCAAGAAAATAAAGCCCCTTTTCCCTTTAAAAAAAATAATAATAATAATAAAAATAAAATAAAATAAAATGCTATTTCAGTCCCAAAACAGAATTCTAGATCCCTTATGCAGCTTTGACAGATTAAATTGCCCTCCTTGAGTTTCCAAATTTAGCCTATAAAAAGAAAAAGCAAAAGTACATTTGGATATTCTTCCAAGCCATGTGCCAGCTGTAGCTGAAACCTATTACACACACAGATCGTTAAGACTGTGATGATCAAGGCAGGTTTCAGAGCCTTAAGGACATGCAGGGCCCTGTGGAAGGGCAGGGAAGGCCCCAAAGACTGGTGATCCTTGACGCAGATTCTACTCAGGAGTGGAAGCAGTGAGCACCTTGCTAGAAGTGCGAATGACTTGTGTCATTTTTCTTGGGTGGGGGCAGAGAAAGACTTCTGGCTGACTTGCCCCATCTGAGGCCACGAAGCAGCTCCGGACTCCCAGAGCTTGATGTGACCCTGACCTCGCCCCCACCTGTGGGTTGCCTGGGGAACCCCTGGCCCCCGAGTCCTCTTGCCTCCTTTGGCACCGTCCCTTCCATTCTCACTCATCAAAACAGAGCTGCTTTAGTCTCATGACGGAGAGGTACAAGTAACAGGCGCAGCATTCCTCGAAGACAGATCCTCTGAAAACCGAAGATATTTAAGCCCACAGTGGCCCTCTGTGGACCCTGGAGCTAGCGCAAAGGCGTGCGGAAAAGGCACGGCGTTCCCTTTCTATCTGGAGTCCCTCATGGTCTCTTCCTATTTCCCCTGGAGGTATTGGATTTACTTCTGAGCTCTGCAACCTCGCCCTAGATGGCTCGTACTCAGTCAAGTAACTTTCCTTTTTCATCCATTTCTTTCTTTTTTTTTTTTTTTTTTTTGTCTTTTTTGAGACAGGGTCTCGCTATGCAGTTGAGGCTGGTCCTGCGCTCACTGTTGTAGCCCAGGCTGGTCTCGAACTCGCACCAATCCTCCTGCCTCAGCCTCCCAAGTGCTGGGATTACAGGCATGAGCCACCACGCCTGGCTCATCCATTTCTTAATGTCATGTTTTCAAGGAGTTTGTCGGCATCCTCTGAGCTGTGCAGCTGCTGGTGTAAGTTCCTCAAAACTCGCTGCTGTATGCAGGATCTCTCCGACGCTCCGTCTTCTGGCCTGATCCTGGGTTACACAGCATGGCCTCCCTTTTACTCCCCTGCTTTGACCTCTACATTTAAGTCAGGCCATCTCTGTTCAGCAGGTGCTGAAGCTCAGCCCAATCTACAGCTAGATTCGCAGGATTTGGGAGAATTTGACTGTATATGTACCTGCTTCCTCTTAGTCCAAAGAGAAGTATATTCTTTTCCTTTTTTTTTTCTAACCAACATCAATAGGGAGGTAGGTCATGCCCACACACTGTACTCTGTAGAACGATTGTGAGGACAATATGCAATATGTCAACTTTCAAAAAAAAGAAAGGGGAAAAGAAAAGATAATAATAATGTTGATTTAGAAGGGTTAATGTTTAATTGTTTGATCAATCTTATATACCTATATGTATTAATCTAAACTGATTTGATGATGAAAATATGTAATATAACCCGTGTTAAATGTAAAAAAAAAAAAAAAATTAAAAAAAAAAAAAAAGAGAAACAGGCCAGGTGAGGCCAAGGGGACCAGTAAGAAAAGAGTATAGAGACTCAGCCCTGGGAGAAAGAGCCAGAGCAGAACAGCTGCCTCCAGGCCCGCCCCTTCCACAGTGGAGCGTCCTTCGAGATTGCTGTTGAGGCAAGGCTTTCCTCATCAGTGCCTCTGGCTCAGCAACTTCCTCCTGAGCAGTGGAACTCAGTGCACTCATCTCACCCACGGAAAGGGAGGGACCCAGGACTCAGGCCCAGAGGGAGGTACTACTTATTTTTTAATATATTTAGTACAGTTTCTACAGGTCTCACTACATAGACGAGACTCCTAGTGATTCTCCTGCTTTCAGCCTCTCAAGCCTTGGGATTACAGGCATGCGCCACCACGCCCAGTCTCAATGGCTATCTTAGCATGCCCCGAGGGTGGGGCCCCCAGAGAGCACTCTGGGGATTGAACCCAGTCGCTGCTGTTTGCTTAAGCAGGTGCCTTAGTCTACTGAGCTATCTGGCTGGCCCCAGAGGGAGGTACTTTAATACTTTCAGCTTGTTACACCCAGATGAATCAAACTAGCACAGTGGTGAGTGTGCGAGGCCCACCTGAGACTTATTGCTAGCAGTGTAAGAGGTAGAAGAGGAGAAACGATAAGGAGGCTGTTAGGGGTGCCATTTGGAGAAGACGTTGGAGCTGTGAGAAGCTGCCAGTTCTCTTGGACTGTTCAGGAGGACCTTGTTGTCCTGGCTTTCTGATGAACTTAGCTGTTCTTGTTGCTGGAGGAGTGCAGGACCTTTGCTATCACTGGAAACAACTGTGTTTCATTTTGAGGAGGCTCTGGTCCTCCTCTTGAGTACCATTTCCTGGCTCCAGAGGGGAAGATGGTGCATTGCTTAGCTTCCTGGAGAAGCTTGCTATGCTGGCTTTGCTGATGGCAGCTCAGCTGTTCTCACCACCAGAGGAGCTCGGAACCTCCCTGTTGCTGAGGAAGGCTGTGGTACTTTTTGGGGAGCGCTGGTGCTTACCTAGCTCCAGTTCAGGTCCCTCAGCCTGCTAGCACAGATCCTTCCTCTCACTGGCACAGACTTTCTAGCTTCCACCGCTGACCTGTGGGCCTTTCCAGCATGGACCCAAGAAGGGGCCTTCATGAGACTGTGTCGTGGTCTCTAGGCCTCCAGCTGAACTTGTAGGAGACATTGATAGAGGCTCTAGGTTTACCGATGGACTCATGCAGGATATTGGGATCCAGACCCTCAGCTGGATTCTTTGGTCTTTAGTGGGTGGACAGGTTTCCTGCACTTCCATATGATTCTTATGGTAATTCCTTATAAAATATTACAAAATGTGTCCTGTGTTGTTCCCCTGGCAAACACCCCTGATCATGACACCTTGTATGTATGCAAATCACTGCTACCTACTAGATGTTTAAATGATGGTGATTCTTAGCTTTTCCTTTTCCACAGTGGCATGGTAAGGTGATTACTTTATAAGAAGTATATACTTTTAGGGGCTGAGGAGATAGTTCTGTGGCACAAATGCCTGCCTGGCAAGTGCAAGGTTGTGAGTTCAAACCCCAGTCCCACCAAAAAAAAAGAAGAAGTATATACTTTTGTCACTGGGCTTTTTACATTTTTGGTACACTGCAAAGTATACTAAACAGTAAAGGAAAACAAATGTCAGTAAAATGTGTTATCATTAAGTTAAATAAATTATGTAATATCAGTTAAATGATAACATTGTAGGGCAAGTTGAAAACAGAAGACAGAAGGACTAAAAAGGTAAAGTTTGTGTTGCATTTTGGAGATACCGGTCAGTCAGCCCCTGTGGGCTCCAGTCAGACTTAGTATGGACCTTGGGTTCCAGCCCAGGTTCTGAGGATCTGGTTCTCCTCTCCTTAGAGAGCACATCACACCCACTGGTGTCACTTGTTTCTGTTTGTTTGTTTGTTTGTTTGTTTGCAGTACCGGGAATTGAACTCAGGATCTTGTGCGTGCCAGTCAAGTGCCTATTCCACCGGACTATTTCCCCGGCCTCCAATGATGTCACTTGGAACTGTCACTGACTACCTGTGGGGCCGTGTGGTGGAACACAGGCTGTGTAGACTCTAGCAGGAGCTGAGAGGGTGAAAGAACCAAAGAGGAAACTTGGGTGAAGGTGATTCAGGGAGCACAGGCTCCTCCGAGGCTGATGGGGCAGAGGGGCTGTCTCGCCTGTGTCCCTTTCTCTAGATTTGTCCCTGGCTCCTGCTTTTCTGTGGGACCTTGCCCAGGGCATGTGTGTAAGGCGAGCCTGTGAGGCCTTAGATCATGGAGAGAGGGGTGCAGTGCTCACTTGTAGCCACACACGTCAGCAGGACCTGAACCCATCCTGAGCAACTTGCTCCTCACCACTGCCCTGCTCCTTTACAGCTGGGGACATCTTTGCAGGTCTCAACAAGACATGGACTTGGCTGCACCAAGAAGCTGGATGTGGCCCCAGGGAGCCCTGAGCCTCGTGAGACCGCAATCAGAACTTGTGCTCAGTGCAGCATGCTTCTGGGCTGCACTCCACCGCACCTGGGTACAGAGGTGAGGCTGTTGAGTTCACCCAGGTCCCCCTGAGTTGTCCCATATTCATGTTCGGGGACATCTGCTTGTGTCCTTCCCAAACACCATGGCCCAGACTCCAAGGGTAAAATTTAGTCTGTGGTCACTCGGGTGCTGCAGGCCCATGGACTCCTTCGTGGAAAGGGTGTCACTGCATGACTATGTGGCACAGAGGCGCAGGCTGTGGAGATGAAAGGACCAGGAGCCAGGGCCCTGGAGAGAGAGCCTGAGGCTGGCTCAGCAGCCGGGGTCACTCACGCCAGCGAGGGCGTCCCTGTCTCCAGGGAGGGAGCTTCCTGGATGTTGGGGGACATGACTGCACTTCCTGGGGAAGGGTGTCACCTCAGAACTGTTCTCCAGCCATGGGGGTCTGGCAGCAGGGGCTGGGGTGTGGTGGAGGCTGGCAGCTTTTCTTGTACCCGTTGCCCACTGTTACGACAAACCAGAGGCCATGATGGTTTTCAAATGAAATTGGATTTTAAATTTCCCTTTTCTCTTTTGGTTTTCTCCAAAACTGGAGATTTTTTAAAATGTTTTATTATAAATAATTTCCTACAAAAGCCAAAATAGCCCCCCTGCACCACTAGCCACAGAACCTCGACCCGTGCTCCGGAGCTCTTTGACTCTCCCAGCTGCCCTCCCCCTTACGGATCCCACAGGGATTTTACAGCAAAACCCAGAGAGCACATGCCTCCCCCTCCAGCCCGAGTTGTGGCAGCCAAGGGCACCTAAGGCCACACAGGCCTCCTGGGAACCCTAGATTTCGACACCGAACCCTGCAGAACACCCACCCCTCGAGCACTGCTTTTTCTTCTTTGTTTCACAAAACAGGGTCTGCACAGGTCCTACCCACTGCACTCAACTAATAGGCCTCAGCTCCTGCCTCTAAACTGAGGCCGAAAGTTCCTGTTGCCCTGTGTGCCGATTTTCATAATAAAACTTAATATTTTTGGCTAAGCACCCAGAATCTGAAAATCCAAACTCCAAACTCCTCCAAAAGCTGAAACCTATGGAGGACCAATAGGATGTCACAAGTGAAAAGACTGCACTCTATAACCCTTTGTTTCATGCCTCCAAATTCACAAATTTTGTATCAAATGACTTTCAGCCCCTGTGTATGGGAAACAATGACTTTCATGTTTAGGCCTGGGTCTTAGCCCCAGGGAATCGTGTTATATACCCTGAGTGCAAAGGTCCCCACACCTGAAGACACCCAACATTTAAAGCACTAGTCCTGAGTATTTGGAGTAGGATGCCCCACCAGTATTACCTGTTCTAAGGCCCGGATGACCTGCAGCTGAGCTCCTCTGAGGTGCTCCTTGCTCTGAGCCGACCCACCTGGAGAGACACTGCTGCTGCTGAAAGCATTATTGATCCAAGTGAAGCCTGCACAGGGACTCTTCTGCCAGACCAGGTTCGGGGGGGATGGAATATGACAGGATGCTGGTCCGCCGGTAGGCACAGCTGGCCTGGGGCATCGGTGGGAACCCTCGGCTGACCCCTCTCCTCCTGCCTTGGTGTCCAGCAACTACTTCCCTTTCACCTGTGCTGGAGCCAGGCTGGCCATCCCGGCTCTGCCCTGCTACCGTGGGCACGACTGCCCCACCTTTGAACTAGCATCTGGATGGTCACCTGTGACAGTCAGGCATCTCGGTGTGGCTTCGTCTTTTCCTGGAGAGTCCTGATGCCGAGCACCTTCCTAGGTGTTTATTGCCCACTCAGACGCCTTCCCCTATCCAAGTTTGCGCACACACACACACACACACACACACACACACACACACACATACATACATACATATATATATATATATATATATTTCTTTTTTTTTTTTTTAATGTCAGTCTGTTTCTTCAGTGCTTTCACATATGTAGCAATTTCATCCCCTAAAATGCTGCATGGAGAATAAATTATCCACAGAGAACTGGAGGGACAAGGTTAGGGGTAGACAGTTCAAGGCTGAAGGAATAGAAATAAAAACATGGGGAAAATGCCAAAACCATTGGTTGCTGTAGGAGATTTAGAAAGAATAGGGTCAAGCACTGGATCTTTTGTTGTTTTCCAAATGGAATCTACTCCTTGGGAAGAAGCTGAGGATAAAAAGCATCAAACAGAAATGGCTAGAGGCTTGGTGGTAGAGGGTGTGCTTGCAATGTGCAGGGCTCTGGGTGGGAACCCAGCCCTGTATAAACGAAGGGAAGGATGGAGGGAAGGGAAAAAGCAGATACTTTAGTGACTCGAGTGAAGGGTGAGCCTCAAAGCTGGCCGGCCAGAGCCATGCCATACTGTCAGCATCAACACCAAGGAAGTCATGTTGGCGTGTGTGACAGCCCCTGCACAGTGGCAAGGCTCAGTCAGTCCCCAGCACAAAATTGTCGCCTTTCCTGGAGGCCCTCCTGGCTCCCTCCCGTGTGCCCTTGCTACAACTGTCCCTGTGTCAGCTGAACTAACAGTGCACAGCCTCTCCCTCAACCCCTGTCCCCATGGGTGTGGGACTTCCTGCCTGAGGGCCTTGCCTTTTCCTGGAGGAAAAGTGAGGCCATCCCAGGGGAAGGAAGAGGTGCTTAGAGCTAGTGACTATGCCTGCGGCAGCTGGGCCCAACCTTGGGTGGTGGGACAGCCAGGGAGCAGCTGGGAAGGTTACCTGGGGACAGCTGGGCAACGGTGTCATCGCAGCTACTGACGAGGGCTGGGTCAGCTTGTACCTCTGTCCACTCTGAGCCACACTGGGTTCAAAGGGAGGGGGCCATCAGCACGGCGGGGCTGGGCTCAACATGGACCCTGAGGGCCTCAGCTCCAGCCATGGGGGTGAGGGCAGACCAAGCTGACACTTCCCCCTTCCTCCCAGGCAGTCACAGGACAGCTGCTGGGCACAGAGGCAAGGAGCTGCCTACAGCTCTGTGTGCCCTGACACCAGAGGCTACACAATTCTGGCTAGCACCCAGAAGTCACTTTATTTCTTTTAAGTTGAGTTTTAGAGATCTAGTCCCTTAATTCATTGGAAGTCAGCTGGTGTGGTGGGTTTGGTCTTTTCGCTGGATGTTGGTGGTTCCTCCCACAGGTTTAATCTTACCTTCTCCATTTTCTGCCCAAGGGATGTGTAAGTAAGAAAACCATGTGCAGAACCTTCTTCTGCACACCTGGATTCATGCAGTGATTGCTTTGTGGCTCTTGCTTCCCTTACCCACAGACCCTTATAGGAAACTCCAGCTCCTGTATGCTCCCCGCTGTGGCTCAGGACACCCCATCCCCAAAGTCAGGTACTGGTGGCCTTGTGAGGAGGTCAGAGCCCAGTGGGCCACTGTGGAAGGCCAGGAGTGTGCCCAGCTCACTGCCGGGATACCTTGGTTCATGAACTCAGTTCTTTCCAGGATGCCGTGACAAACTAAATCTACTGCACAACTGGGTGACTATATGTAAAGTTCTGTATAATTCCAAATAGCTAAGAGAATGAACATCAGGAGGCCAAGTCTTAGCCCCAGTTACAGATCCTGGCTCAAGTGGAAATGTGGATCTTCATGCCAAGGGAGAGCAGGGCCATTCACATGTGGCCCAGTCTGATTCCTCTCAGGTGGCCAGGCGTCCTGGCAGAGGCTGTACCTTCGAAGCCAATCCTCATAATGAGCCAGTTCACCCAAAAGGAAAAGTTGGCTTCTCTATTCTCTCTGTGCTCATTTAGACAAGGCAAATGGAGACTGTTTTCTCTTAAACTGATTTCCCAGCATTGCCAACTAAGCAGAATGGAGCTGTACTGGGGTACCCCAGGGTCTAAGGTCTCCTCAGCTCACCACCTTCTCCTCCCTGCACAGGCAGGCATCCAGGACTCTGCACCAGAGGCTACACAGCTGACTCGGGTCAGCTGCGCATGGCTCTCGCCTTGCCTTGCTTTTCCTTTCCTGGAGGCAGGGACTTATTTTCTACCTGGGCTCCATAGCTTAGGCATCCCTGGAGCTACCCTGAACCTCGTGGAACACAAAGGAACACTGGACGTGTGCATCCTAGCGTGCAGGAGATGCAAACCCAGGCCAGGCTGTACAGGCAGAAACATGAGCCGGAGTTCTGTCCTGTGGTGGGCACTGGTGGAAACCAATGCTCCTGAGCTTTCTGCTACTGTGACTAAAATGCCTGTGGACCAACCCAGAAGAGGAGAGATTGCCATGCAGGGTGGGTTTGGCCCAGTACTCTCAGCTTGTATCATGGTGGCTAGACACAAAAACCGGAAGGAGAGGAGCTGACCCTCAGTACCCCTGTGGAGGTACACCCCAGACCTAACCTGCTCCTACCCTACCTGACCTGCCACACACTTCCATTCTGCCCAACAACACCACAGGTCGTCAGTGAGCTCTTAGCCAGGGCCTCTGGAGGATGAAGCCCTGTTCAGCAAGGTGAAGAACCAGTTTCCTGGTACCTGTGATCATCTCTGATAGGAAGTGTTCAGGGAGTCTTCTGAAGGTGCCCGCCATCCACCTGGCTCCCTGATGTGTTTGCTACTGTTTTTCTCCTCTCTCACCTTGTGCAATGCTGCCCATCAGGCAGCGATCCGCTGGCGGCCTTCCTATTTTTATATTGCTGAATGCTTGTGAGTTATAGAGCCCAACTTTCGCCACCAAACCTTCCCGGCATTCCTCGGAGGAGTCAGTCTGTGGCATGTGGTGCTCATCCGAGGGGCCCTGCTGTGGCAACAGGCCTTGCTCACCCACAGCTGGGTGAAGTTTAGAAAACTTTGGTGATGTCAGGTGGTGAGGAAGTTGAGGAGAACTTCCATGTCTTCTTTTCTTCTTCTGAACCTTGAAGATGGTGGAGCAGTGGAGGTGAAGCTCATAAGGTTCCGGGCTTTGTGGTTTTCAATACACACCCACATGTCACGTTCAGGTCACCAGGTAGGGAGACACAGTGGAGACATACGTAGCCCAAGTGACTCTCACAGACAGACAGAGGAGGGACTGCAGCTTGATCCCTGGCTTCACATGCTGCATCAGCCCCACCCCCGGGGCAGGCTGAGCCAGCCATAACACAAATCAATAAATGAGGTTTTATTTTTTCTTTATTTTATTTTATTTTTATTTTTATTTTTTGTCTCTTTGAGACAGGGTCTCGCTATGCAGTTCAGGCTGGCCTTGAGCTCACTTTTGTAGCCCAGGCTGATCTCGAACTCACACCAATCCTCCTGCCTCAGCCTCCTGAGTCCTGGGATTACAGGTATGTGCCACCAGTAACTGCAAGATTTTGAATGTGACAGAAGCTAAAAATGGAGTGGCTAGGGAGATAGTTCCGTGGCACAAGTGCCTGCCTGGCAAGTACAAGGTCATGAGTTTGAACCCCAGTCCCGCAAAAAAATAAAAATAAAAATAAAGATAAAAATGAAATGGAGCAACCTGGAGCTGCCCTGCATTCCCAAGCAAGATGAACAGGAGAAACACTTCCTGGACTGGAACCCCGAACCCCACAAGTCATTTCCGCTACCACTGCCTGGAGGGCCCGTTCCTGAGCCTGCCAGCCTCCAGCCCTCCTAGTGCCTCCCCAGCTCCCGGATGTCCCCTTCCTCCAACCGTTCCACACCCACGCATGTGGAAATCACTGCTCATGCCTGGATGTTCGTGTACCTATGAAGGGTGGAGAATTTCATGCAATGATGGCTAGCCTTTATTTTTTGTCTGTTTGTTTTTGTTTTACAGTGCCAGGGATCAAGCTTAGGACCTTGCCCTTGCCAGGCAAGTGCTTATACCACTGAATTATCTCCCCACCCTAAGACTTAGTTTTTAGTTTCCCTCAGAGGATGATAAAATCTTCAGAAACAGACAGGTTTGTTTATGAGGATTGTTTTTCCATCAGGTTTCTTGGGGGCTACAGCAGGAACCCCCAGGGCTTTCCTTCTTTGTTTGTCTTGGTTTCATGTCTGAGGATGGGTGCTTTCTTCAAATCCCCCACACTGTCTGAGTCCCTACATCCAAAGGACATACTGTACGCTGGCTTTTGCTAAGATGCAGGAGGTTTTTCTGTTGCAAGCTTTCCTCCCTCCACTTTATTAAATTGGCAGAGCATGAAACAGACCAGAGAGTCCTTGAACATCAGGAGCTGGGACATCCGTTGGAGCCAGTGCTTATGTTTCTAGTGACGGACAGAAAACGTTCCTTTGGTGGCTTCCTTGAGACTGGTGGAATCCCCAGTCCTGGGCATTCTTAGTCTTCTCTTTCCCACTTGCAGCTGCCATCCTCGGGTGCCCTCCCATGAGGCCAGGTATGAAGGCAGAGCCCACAGTAAAAATGCTGTTTACTGAGCTGAACTAAATGCCCTCAAGTACTAAGCAGAGGCCTGGGAACAGTCCAGGGCCCTCCCTCCTGTTCCTCGTGTCTGTCAGCCACCAAATAACCATCTGTCCTTATCCCCAAGTATCACTGAGGTCCCCACATCCTCTCCTCTCCATATCCCACTTCCTGTCATTCTCCTGACATCACCAGTTTAATTAAGGCTGGGTCCAGAAGACAGTGATCGCTTATAGCCATGGCCCCCAACTCTTCTGCCACCAGGAACTGGCTCTGGTGATTTTTCCATGGATGGTGAGAAAGGCTTCCACAGACAATGGATTGGACTCTGATAAGGAGTATGCCATTTAGACCCCTGGTGCGTGCATGGCTTGGGTAGGGCCTGTGCTCCTGTGAGAATCTGAGGCCTCGCTGATCTGACCTAGGAGGAGCTCAAAGGTGATGCCAGTGACCAGGAGGCTGACCACATGTGGGAAGCATCCCTGGCCACCTGGCTCTCACTCGCCTCTGTGCACTGGGTTCCTGACAGACCCAGAACAGTAATGGTCTCTGTCAGATTCCAGGGCTGGGGAGCGCTGGCTCATGGGTGTCCCACAAGTGCACAGAGGCTCACTCTGGTACCAGCCCAGTGTCTCTTCAAGTCTCCCACTCTGCCCAGGAAGGTAGAATCCCTATGCCTTCCTACAAGGACCCCTCAGGCCCCCTCATCTTCAGCCCTACCCCTGGGCACTTCTGGCACACAACCAGAACACACCACGCCACACTCGTGGTGCCCCAGCTTTGCACTGGACTCTCCAGACATGAACAAGGGAGCCATCAAGCCCAAGACCTACATCTAGACCAGCAGGACACCGAACCTGGACACAGCTCCTTGACCAGGCATGCTAAGAGGTGCCAAAATTACTCCCCAGGACCTGTATGGTAGGCTGGGCCTAGGCAACCCCCACCAGGTCTTCAGATACTCATGCTCCCTCTGCCAGGTGGGGCCGTTTGTTCACTAACCACACACATCTGTTGCCTGCTTCAAGCCACTGCCAGGTTATTTATTGCATCTAATGCAAGATAGAGGTTGCAGATTGTTGCTATTCATATTGTTTAGGGGGAAATGACTAGCAAAAGATCTATGTGGTTCAAGTTCAGCACCTGCATGCAGGCCTAAGTATGTGGTAAATGAAGGAGACTCGGTAAGTCTCCCACAGTGGCACAGTGGGCAGCATAGCATCGTTCCCTGGACTCTGAGCAGCATGCAGGAGTCATAAATTTGAGTGTGGAGCTCCCTGGGGTTTTTACAACTTGGTCCATAGTAAGGGGAGCACAGATCTGGAGCCCCTGCCATGGCTGTTGGAGGAGAAAAGGTTTCCAGGAGAGCAGGTGACAGGCAAAGGCTCAGAGACAAGAGCGGGAAGAGCAGGGACCCTACAGAAAGCAGGATGGAGCAGACAGAGCAGGAAGTGACAAGGGCTGGAGGTTGTGGAGCCACCACAGGTCTCCACATGCAGACTGGGTAGCCACTGGGCATCCTGCGTAACTGGGATGAGCTGCCTGTCTCCTGAAGCACCTCAGCTATATGTGTGGGTACCACAGCATTTGTAGCAGCTCTTGCTCCTAGCTGGATACTGCAACCAGAGCTCCTGTGGAAATCACGGACTGGCATCATCACAGAGCAAACCAGCAGCCCCGGGAGCCTGCTGACTGGAGAGAAAGCTGGGCCTGGGAGGGCTGGAATGTCCTGGCCCACAGCAGGCTTACCTCAGGTCTAGGTTTGCAGGATCCTGCCTGCACCAGCTCCCAGCTCTGCCAGTCCTGTGTCCTGCTCCCTAGGGCAATGGGGGTGGGAAGAAAGCTGACCTGGACCCCATGAGGAGGCCTGAGCTGGGGTGGGGGGAGGCCGCTCTGGGCCCCATTTGCAGGCTTTTGGGTAGGCACAAAGCATTCCTTCCTGTTCCTGGCTGTGGTGTGTGGTCTTGTGGATGTCCACATCCTGCCTGCAACAGGCACCCTGGGTGCTGTGGCAGTGACGCTGGAGCACAGAACCCTGCCTTCTCCTCCAGGGCTTTCAGCAGCTGCTGTCCCAGGCCTTAGGCAGCCGCTGCAGCCAGAATACCTAGCATGGCTTTCCTATGGTTACTGGGGCCATGGTCTCCTGACATCTCAGCCTGAAACACACCTTAAGGACACTTGCCCAAGTCTTCTTAGAGCCACAAAGCAAAGCTTCCTCTGGGAGTCCTAGAAGAGAGAGACTTCCCACCCACCTATATCCCAGGAGTTCATGCACTGAGGTTCTACAGCACGGGGCACTGGACCAACTGAGATGGCCAGGGGTGGGGGACAGTCCTGTCCTCACAGGTGAGCCCCATGGCGTGGGGATCACTCACTGTCTCCAGGTCAGGGGCACCTACTCAGGAGCAGCAGCACCGATAACTAAGTTGCCTTCCAACTCAACATCCTGCCAAAGGACACGACCTCACCTCTGCATGGGTCTCCTGGTGAAGCCTATGCCTGGGCCCAGACTCCCTGGTTGGTGGGTGCCTTCAATGAATGTAACCAGATTTATGATCCGGACCCAGCCCAGGCTGTAACATGCAACAAGACACAGATTTCTTCAGCTACCTTACATTCCTCAAATGCAGGTCCCCAGCACCCATGTGCCCCAGAGACCACAGCCACTCTCCCTTGGGTGTCTGCAGTGTGCACTTTCAGAGGGGTGAGGGTGTTTTTTCCCCAGAATGAAGTTGTTCTTGATCCTTCTGCTCACTGAGACCGAGGAACCCCTGCTCAGCCAAATTTCCTTTAGCAGCTCATTAAACTTGACCATGCATAGCACAAACTCACAATTTGCAAGGAATGCTTGAGTTTCCAAAGGGCAGCTAGGTTTGTTATTGCAATCCTGGCTCTTAGCAACTACTTTGTAAATGAGGAAACTTGGGGTTGGTGAGGGTGAGTGATTTTCCTGAGGTCACTCGGCTGACACAGGCAAACGGCAAGTCAGGCCCAGATCTCCTGTGGCAGAGGCCTTGGGCCAGAATGATATCTGATCCCCTGTGGCTAGGGGCTAGAGCACGTCTGAATGGTGCCACCTAACCCTCACTTTCTGTCAGCAATCTGCAGTGTCGCAGAGCGCTCTGCTCCTCCTCTGATCCCCCAGTGGTCCCAGGAGGGTGACACAAAGGCTGCTGGGGCTGCCCTCATGAGCCCTGTCCTCACACCTCAAAGGGCCAGCAGGTAGGACACCACCTCCTGTAGCAGACCCCTGTCCACTTATTTGGTGGCTGCTTGGCAATTTGAACCAATCAGGGTTCCTCAGAGACTGGGAGAAATGACAGCGTCAGTCTAGGGAGGTGACCTCACCGCCCAGGAGAGGTCCTGCTTCCTGTGTCACCCCTGGGAGATGACCCCTGACCCTACTTTCCAAAGAGATACCCTGTGTCCCGGTCACCCTTGATGGATGATCCCTGACCCTGTTGCCCAAGGAGGGGCCCTATGCCTGCTTTATCACTGGAAATGCTGGCAGTGATGTCTGTGCCTTCACTGATTTTACTGGCAAAGCACAAGTTCGAGAGAATTCCTAAGTCATATCCTACCAGTAGGAAAGTGCAATTTAAGAACAAAACTCGCCATGGAAAGAGCTACCAAGCCTGTGACTTCAGACGGTGTGGTGCCAGGGCCCGAGCTCGGACTACCCCAGACCTAGCCCTCTCCACTCAGGGCCACCAGGTCAGGGAAAGTTGTGGCTCTGCTGTCCCCAAATATCCCTGCCCACACAGGAGAAGACTAGAGGATCAGGCAGCATCTTCACAGTCAGCTGGAGTAGCCTCAGCAGGAATGTCCCTAGGGCCCAGGAGATTCCATACTGGCTACCCCACTGGCAGCAGAGGTGAACCGAGGAGATAGTTCAGCAGGAGAATTGTCTCCAAGAAGAAAGCTGGGGTAGCTCACATGGCCTCAGTGCCTTGGGGAGAGTGCCAGAGCCTCAGCTATGATGCCCTTTGACAGCTCTCCAGCAGTTCATGATCCCCAGAGCCTGGGCCCACACCCTGCAAGGACAGCCCAGCCGAGGGGGCTGTCCTTCTTGGGATTGCCCGAGGCTGCTGGTTTCCCTTCCTTGGGCTGGTCATGGCCACGCCCGAGGTTCTCTGTACCCACACTCTAGACCAAAAGTCACACAGGGGCCTCCCCCAGGGCTCCCATTCCTGCCAGCTCAGGATACCCGCTCCTGGCCCTCAGCTGACAATTTGGATGACAGAGGTCTTGCAGCAGAGGGAATGTGGCCCAGACGTAGAGTGTTCCTCAAATGTGTCACGTGTTCAGTAGATGGTGCTGGCAGGTATGATAGCTGTGGGAAAGTAGGGTCTGGTCACACAGGGCAGGTCACTGGGACCCCCTGCTACTCTCATTTCTGCAGAGATGTGGGCATAGGCTGATGGTGTGTAGGGGGTGCCTGCTTCAATCCTACTGTAGGAGGTGAGTGGAGAGCCATGACGTCAGCCAGAGAGAAAACTGAGGGAGAACATAGCTGGGTGTGGTGGTGCACACCTCTAATCCCAGCACTCTGGGAGGCTGAGGCAGGAGGATCACACGTTTGAGCCCATTCTGAAAAACTGTGATTTAGCAAGACTGCTTCCAAATAAAAAGTACTAGGAGATGTGACACAGGATGAAGGCCCCAGGATCCATGACCTCTTGGGACAGGGAACCCTTTCATGGTTGTGGGATAAACCAAGTAATCCAGGATTAGAAGTACAGTGCAAAGGTGACTCTGCAAAAGAAGCAGGAGCGCTGCCGCCCTAGGAACAGATGAATCCTAGAGCTGCAGAGCTTGCCTGCCCCACAGGGGTGTGGAGCTGTCCCAGGAAGGCAGTGGAATCCCATACCAGGTGCCTGGAAGTGGAACGTGGCTCCAGGAGCAGTGGAGGCAGAGGGTAGAGGGTGAGGTGCTCTGTTCCCCAGGGCTAGGTCCTGTGGAACCGGCTTTGTCCTCAATGAGAAAATGTCCCACTTGGTGGCAGTGTGGTCCTTCCGGACATGGGACAGCCTGCCAGAGTAGGTGTACAGGAAGCTTTCCTCGCTTTCTTACTCAGGCACTTTGGGTTTCACAGTGAGCCTGCTCCCCAGTGTCACAGATGAACAGTCGGGCCTGCGGAGGCACCCTGTCTGGCCACACAGATAGAGGAAGAGATCCTGAGCTCACAGCCTCATTCAGCCACACGAGGTCATTTCCCATCACTTGGGAGGGCCCTGTGGGAAGCCTGGGCCCTGCAGTGGGTTCAAGAGGTGCCAGACCTTTGGCATAGTGCCCTTGGGAGGTGGGGTCCCTTGCAGTCAGGACATGAGTGTCAGCTGGGGGGTGGGGACACAGGGCAGCTTTGGTCTTGGCCTCTTGATCACTCAGAGATGTGCCTGAGGGGTGTACCCTTCTGGACCCGGCCCACACTGTGGGAAGCTGAGGTCCACGATAGGCACCTATAGGAGTGCAGGTGGCCTGGTGGCCCCTAGCAGCCACTAGCCACTGAGGCACACTGGACCTGTTCCCTGCCAGTGCCTTCAGGGGGCTAAAGCCCAGAAGATGTCATGATAACAACTATCCAGGAAAGCTGCTGAGTTAGAAAGTAATGTGTAGGTGCTCAGAGGCATAAGTCTTAGAAGCACAAGGTCCTGAGTTTGATCCCTGGTACTGATAAATAAATAATAAATGAAAGTAATGTGCCACCAAGTCTGAGAGAGCCCTAGCAGGTTGTCTATGGGTATGGTCACCTTCCCAGCTCCAGGCAGGAAATGTGTAACTCTAGGGATGTCACAAAGATAGGCAGTGATCCCAAGTGCCAGACCTGCCCGCTCAGCTCAGTCAGGCTCTGAAATTCTGTGACTAATAGGGCCCAGCACGAGGTTTCAGCCTACACACAGTTGCCCTCCATGGACAGCCAGCTGTCAACGGTGAGTGAAAAGCCCATCTCAGAGGCAGTGCAGGGCAGCAGTGAGGGAGTGGAGTGGGTCACTGCAGACGGGCTCTGCTTTGTGTGCACAGCCAGGGTTATGGAGGAGGAAGCAGAGGGCAGACAAGAGGGGCGTCCCTGCTGCACGAACAGCACATATTTTGCTGTTGCTGCTGCTGCTGCTGCTGCTACTGCAGACGTTACTTGCTTCTTATTTCCCTGGCTATCTTGCTTTAGGGCTCAGGAACCCCCTGAACTGAATTTCTGGTGGACTTCACTCTTGTGGTGAGCACACGGCTCATTCCTAGCTGCTCTGGAAATAACCTGTGCTAACGCGCTTTGCAGTTGGAGTTTCCACTCCACCCACCCAAGCCACTGTGAGATCCAGAGGACGGTAAGCACATCCATATGTCTGTACTTGCCCCCAAATATGAGGTGGCACAGATCTGATTTAAGAACCAGTGTGAGCTGTGTTTTCAAACTAACCACCTACTGAGAACACCTCACACCTTGTGGTTGCCGTCTCCATGTGAACAGCTTGAAATACGATGTGCCATCCTCCAGCTGCTGGGAACCTGGCCCTGTCTCTGTGCACACAATGGGAATGGAATCTGCTGCCTACTCGCAGGTCTATAAGAATCCAAACTGTGAAAACTGGGCTCACTGGTCTTGGCTAGTATGGGGATAAATCTTAAATAAAAGCCTATGTCAGAATGCCTCCTGCTCAGCAAACATTTTCTTTCCCTGAAAGCAGCAGAGAGGTAGAAGAGGGATGAGGAGTGGGAAGAAATAACAGAGGTAGCTTCACTGTCTGAGTCCTGGGTTCTCCCAGGTGGCTCTCTGGCTTGGGATGTAGCCCCGTGCCACTGGTAAACAGAACTTGGATTCAGTCCTGGGTTCTAGTGAGTGGAATGGTTTGTTTATTTATTTATTTATTTATTTATTTATTTATTTATTTATTTAATATAAGGGAGAGGATAGCTAAACAAAAAAGCAAAAGAGCAAGGAAAAGCCTCCTAATATTTGTTGATAATCAAATAAAAAAAGGAAAAATATGATGCTTCTTTCGGTTAAGGAAAAAACAGAAGCTGATGGTATTTGAAATAACATTTGAAGATTATGTCAACCTTCCATATGGAAAAGAGCGCAAGACATGAAACACAAGCTTTATTCGGCCTTGCAGGGCTATTTCAGATGCGGGGAAGGCTCAGAGGGAGCTGTCCTTGCAGATATTGAGGCCCAGACATTTAGATCCTCAGGACAGCATCTTTTAGGGGATAACTCTGGTAGAGAAGGGCCACGGCAGACAACAGGGAGGACCCAGAGCTGAGTATTTAGACCACAGCTGGCAGTGCCATGACCATAGGTGGTCAGGCTCATAGGTCTGCACATGGGGGCTGAGTGGTCACAGCAAAGACCGTGTGTCCCGTAAAACCCACTGTCTCATCCTTCCCTGGAGATGCTTGCCAGCTTTTGCTCTACAGAAAGCTCAGCTTGGTGCCACATACCTCAACATTGCTCACAAATGGAACAGAGCTGGTTGCTTCTGATTGCTGGTTAGGGAAAAAATACCAGTGTATACATAAGTATAGGCAGACAGATAAACATACACATATACGTGCATCATCCATACTGTATTAGGGTCCTCTGGGGGAGTGGGTTCAATATAAAACATATATCTAATACGGTAAGAGCGATATCATAGATGGGCTCATAGAATCAGAGGGAAGAATCCAATATGGCCCTCTACATGCTGGTGAGCTGGAGAATCCAGTGGAAGCCAAAGGTCAAAAGCCTGAAGCTCACTGTGGCATCACCAGTGGGAGTCTGTGTTGGAAGCCTGCAGAAACTAGAGACCAATATCCAAGGGTATTGGGGGAGACTGGAGTGTCTCCAAGTAAAAGGGAAATGCAACCTACTTCTTTTTTTTGTTCTTTTCAGGCTCTCAGCTTATTGGTTGGCACCACCCACACATGGGTGGGGCCTTCCCCTCATTTGTCTGGGCTGAATGTTAATCAGCCACAGACACACACTATGTGCTACACAGCTCTTATTCAAGTTTGGATGACATATCACAACCAATGATTACACATACGATAAAATTTTTTAAAAAAGAAAAAGAAAAAGACTCTGGGAAAGATGGGGAGAAACATAGTGAGATATTCTAGACCCTGAAGCTATGTTCCCCCGCTTTGCTCACTTTTCCTTGATCATACAGTGCCTCTCATACCGCAGATGTTTTTATACAAATGAGATTCCTCATGGCAGGATTTCTCTGGGAGAAGGATGTGTTTGGTCCTTTGGATGGTCAAGCAGCAATGAATTTGATTGGCTTGTTCTTTTTTTTGAAATTTTTTTAAAGAATTAAAAAAAATTTTTTTTTTCTTGTTTCAGAACCTTTGTTTGTTTATTCACTCATTTTTATGGCCGGCTCAGCCCACCCTGAGGGCAGGGCTGGCGCAGCATGTGGTGCCGGAGATTGAACCGCGGTCCCTGCAGCCGCCCAAGCTTTCCTAAGCAGGCGCTTTAGACCACTGAGCCATCCTGCCGGGCCTGTAATGGGGAACCTTAACACTCTATTGTTACAAGGAGATAGGTCAACGAGGCAAAAAAAAATCTCAAAGAAATAATAGAACTGAACCAAACTTGTGAAGAAATGGATTTAGTAGACGTTTGTAAAGTGTTCTACCCACCAACATCAGAATACACACTTTTCTCTGCTGTACATGGGATGTTCCCCAAAATAGATCATGTGCTAGCACATAGAACATGCTTAAGTAAATGCAAAGGAATTGAAATTATCCCATGCATGTTATCTGACCATAGTGCAAAGAAATTGGAAATTATTGACAAATAAAACTGCAAAAACTCCATAAACACTTGGAAATTAAATAGCCTCCTAAAGAATCAATAAGACACAGATGAAATTAAAGAAGAAACTAAACAACATTTATAATCAGATAAAAATGCAGATACAACTCACTGGAACCTGTGGGATGTAATGAAAGCTGTCTTAAGAGGGAAATGTATAATGGTAAATTACATCAAGAAAATAGAACAAGCTCAAATAAACAATTGTATGCTGCACTTCAAGATCCTTGAAAAACAAGAAGAAATCAGTCCAAGCTGCATAGTGAGACCCTGTACCAAAATACGTAAAAAAGAATAAGTCAAATACAAGGCCCAAAGAAGGCAGGAAATTATGAAAACCAGAGCAGAAATTAATGCAATGGAGATAAAGAAAACAATATAAAGAATTAATGAATACAAGAGTTAGTTCTTTGAAAGAATAAGTAAAATTGATAAATTCCTAGCCATCTTTACCAAAAAAGGGAAGAAAATTTTCAAATTCATGTAATAAGGAATGAAAAGGGCAAAATCACTACTGATCCTATAGAAATTCAACACCATCAGTACCTACTTCAAAAATCCTTACTCTCACAGGATGAAAAACATAGACAAAATGGATATATTTCTAAATACATATAAATTACCAAATCTGAGTCAAGAAGATATAAAAATTTTAAATAACCTATATCAGTCAGTAAACTTTTAAATATAATCAAAAACCAACAAAGAAAGACCAAGCTCCTGATGGAGTCATAGCTGAATTCTAAGAGAACTTTTGAAACAATTTAATGCCAACTTTTCATAACCTCTACAATGAAATGGAAAGGGAAGCAATTCTCTAAAACTCATTCCTGGAGGCAAGTATTACTCTGGTATCAAAACCAGGGAAAGACCCAACCACAAAAGTGAACTACAGGCCAATCTCCCTAATGAACATAGATGCAAAAGTGTTCAATAAAATATCAGCAAACAGAATGTAGCAAGTCATCAGGATTACACATCATGACCAAGTGGGATGCATTCTAAGAATGTAATAATGGTTCAATAAATGTAAATCCATAAATGTAATACCCCACATCAACAGAGCCAAAGACAAAAATCATATGATCATCTCAATAGATTGTATAAGAAGTTTTTGACAAAGTCAAGCAGACATTCATGGTAACACCTTACTGAAAAACAAAATAGATGGTCTTTACCTCAACCTGATCAAAGCCATTTATGACAAATCAACAGCCAACATAATACTAAATGGAAAAAAAAAAACTGGAGGCCTTCACTTTAAAATCAGGAAAAAGATAAGGATGTACACTATCATCACTCCTGTTTGATACACTTCTGGAAACATTAGTAAGACAAATTAAACAAGAGAGAAAAATAAAAGGAAAACCAATTGGAAAGGAAGAAGTAAAACTGTCATTATTTGCAGATGACATGATGCTCTACATATAAGACCCTCCAAACTCCAAGCAACTTGTACATTTAATAACCAAATTCAGTAGCATAGATGGGTACAAAATCAACACTCAAAAAAAAATAGCATTTCTATACACACACAAGGGACATGCTGAGAGAAATGAGGGAAACCATGCCTTTCACAATAACATCCAACAGAAAGGAAAACTTAAGAATCAGTCTAACAAAAGAAGTAGAAGATCTACAAGTAAAAATCACAGTACTTTGAAAAAAGATCAAAGAGGACTTCAGAAAATGGAATGCTCTGTCTTGTTCCTAGATAAAAAGAACAAACACTGTGAAAATGGTCATACTCCCAAAAGTGTTATACAGATTCAAAGCAATCCTGATTGGAATACCATTATTATACCTCGCAGATCTAGAGAAAACGTTTCTAAAATTCATCTGGAACCAGAAGAGATCTGGAATGGCAAAAGCAATCTTGGACAACAAAGGAAAGGCAGAAGGCATTACAATCCCTATTTCTCAGACAAAAGACTTCTATCTAGAATACATAAAGAATTTTTAAAAATCAGGCCTCCAAAATTCAAAGGCCCAATCCCCAAATGGGCATTTGAGATGAATATACACTTCTCAGATGAAGAAATACAAATGGCAAAGAAATGTATGAATGTTCAACATGGTCATTCAAGAAATGCAAATAAAAACAATAGTAAGATTCCGGCTCACCCCAGAGAGAATGGCTAATATTAATGAAGTCAAGCAATAACAAATGCTGGAAGGGCTCTGAGGAAAAAAGGAGTCCTTCTTCACTGTCCGTGGGAGTGTAGATCGGTACAACCACTATAGAAATCAGTGTGCAGATTCTTCAAAAGGTAGGATTGGAGCTCCCATTCAACTGAAAACATGATACCACGAGTGATATATGTGAATCCATGTTTATCGTATGTCATAGCACAATTTGTCATAGCTAAATCTTGGAGATAACCCAAAAGCCCATCAACTGAGGAATGGATAAAAACGATGTGGTGTTTTTACACAATGGAGTATTTTTAGCTATAAAAGATAAACCTGAGGCTTTTACAAATGGATATAACTAAAGATCAAGCTCATAAGTGAAACAAGTCAGACCCACATGTGTAAACATCGTATTGTCTCATTAGTGTAAAAGCCTGAAAGAGCAAATAAAATCTAAAATTTATAATAGATCCTGTGAAAGAGAAAGAATTTGCTCAAGGGGAAGGAAAAAATATAAAGAATGAAGGGAAAAGGACACACACACACACACACACACACACACACACACGCACATACACACACAAATAGCTTGGGTACTGCTGATTTCTGCTGGTATACTGAAAGGAGTGGTTAAATCTTAAATATTTTTATTCTCCTTCTTAATTTCTTTTTTTTTTTTTTAAATTTAAAATTTATTTATTTATTTTTTCTTGTTTCAGAACCTTTGTTTATTCACTCATTTTTTGACCGGCTCAGCCCGCCCCGAGGGCAGGGCTGGCACAGCATGTGGTGCCAGGGATCGAACCGCGGTCCCTGAAGCTGCCCAAGCTTTCCCAAGCAGGCGCTCTAGACCACTGAGCCATCCCACTGGGCCCCCTTCTTAATTTCTTATAACTCTTTTTTTTCTAAACCAATTTTGATGCTTAAATCCGATAATCTAAGCAACTAACTTGAAGACATTCTGCAATGCAACAACCACTGTCAAATTTCTATTTTTAGGTGAACTTCTACATTGTTTCTATGTCTTTTTTTTTCTTTTTTTACTACTTTATATTCTTTTCCAAAAAAACCCTCCAGTAGAATTAGAAATTCTCTTGAGGCTAAAAAAAGTTCTCTGGGCAGCCTAAATTTACTTAGCTACGAAAACAAGGGAGGGGAATATTCAATAAAAGCAGGAACTGCTCAAGGACTTCTCCAAGTAAGACATTACATTAATTGAGGAGAACTATGCTATCTCCAGGAAGGTCCCCACCTAGCAGTGAGATGACTGCAGCTCCGGTCTCAAGTTAATTGAGGTTGGAGCTAGGTGTCCTTAGCTGTGGCCTTGTCCTCTCTTTTGTGGCTTCACCAGTCACTATAGGTATCAGCTGCAACCAGTGACTCAGAGGTTCACTTGCAATGAGCCCATGGCCCATCTGCAGACAAGGGCCTTGGACAGCCTCACAAATAAGCATGGAAGGCCAGTTGGTTCTTTGAAATCCTGCTCAGAACCTCCACATAGTGGTCTCTATCAGACCTCATGTGTTTAAGAGTGGAGAATTTGAACCACCATCTGGGAAAACAATGCACAGATGTTGAAATAGTAATAAAAGCAGCAGCGCATCCTAATACACAGAACTATGAGAATGACCAAAGGAAGCAAAGCTTTGGGAAGAAGATGCCCTCGTATCCCAAGCACCCTGCCTCACAGCTTCCTCCACTACAGGCTCCAGGTCACAACTGCCTCTGCCACAGTGACAATACAACACCAAGTGGGAGCGGGGGTCATTACTACCTGGGAATGGAGCAGACTCTCCTGAGAAAGTGATAGCCTCCGGCGCCACCCAGAAACAGTCGGTGCTGATGACTGCTTAAAACAAAATCACTGATGAGTCAGATGACAAGTGGTAATTAAGAATTAATCATGATGCGTAAAGATTATATTTTTCTTTTGAATTGCAAGAGTTGCATTGTCTTAGTGACCTTCTCAGCCTGAGACTCAGTACCCGATGCCTATGACCTCCAGAAGGAAAGTTCATTTTGGCTCAGGTATCAGTCCAGAATTACTGGGCTCCAAAGAACGAACAGCATAGCAGAGAAGCCTGGACTGGGAGAGCTGTTCCTGCTATGGCAGATATGAAGGAGGGAGGGAAAGAGGGAGGGGAGGAAGGAGGGAGAGAGAGATAGAGAGGCTGGGATGGAATAGAGGAAAGATACTGCCCTCCAGTCCTCACCCCAGTGGCCACCTCTTCTAACCAGGTGCTATCTCTAGCAGCAAGCCATCTGTAAATACACCAAGTGTATCCCACTTGTGATCCAGTCACCTTCTAGAAGCCCCACCTCCAAGTGTATGAGGCTCATAGCCATGAAGCATAGTATTCGTACAACTCAGCATGGAAAACTCAAAGTCCTTGAAGAAAAGGGACAGTGGAGATTGAAAACTATTTTCAAGAAAGGAAGTGCCAATGGCTTGCAAAAACATTGCAAAAAGTTCCGTGTCATTCACAGCTCTGAATTCAGCACTGAACCATCATCCCTTTCTGTTGTTGGGCTTGGTAGATATCCCATGATTCCAAGCAGTGAGGAGGAGAAAGAGTAGAGTCGGCTGAGTGCCCTGCCAGGGCCATTTGGCAGTGCTGCAAAATATTCAGTACACAGCCGCCTGAAGCACTGAATCCCTACGCTGTGGCAGGTGTGCTTTGCAAGGTGGTTCATGGAAAATCTTTATTTCTAGGAGGTGGGAGGTTGCCAGGCTATTCTTATCCCTAGTTATTCCCACCTTGCCATCCTGGAAGCCACAGCTTTGCAAGGCACACAGAGAGCATCAAGGCAGGGCTGGTCTTTGTCCCTGACCCATAACAATCTTTTTCTTTTCTTTTCTTTTCTTTTCTTTTATTACATTTCATAAGAAATAACAATGTGACAGTTTCAAAACACATTAGCAGTACACTTCCAGTATTTGATACAATGTATATTATTGTCCTTGTAGTAGTTATAGAGAGCACAGGGTGTAGACGTGATAATTTTTCTAATCTTATTGGTACAAAAACAGATTGTTCCCAATGAACTAACACAAAGTAGTTGTATACATAAGCCAATATTCCATAATCACAGTGGGTTACTAGAAAACCTGGCAATGATGGAAGCTGTTGATTCAAGCCTTTTACAGCTCAGCATACTAATCTAGCTTTATGTTTTTGTTTGTTTGTTTGTTTTTGTCTTTTTGAGACAGGGTCTCGCTATGCAGTTGAGGCTGGCCTTGAGCTCACTTTTGTAGCCCAGGCTGGTCTCGAACTCGCACCAATCCTCCTGCCTCAGCCTCCCAAGTGCTAGGATTACAGGTGTGAGCCATCACGCCCGGCTTCTAGCTTTATGTTGTATGCTTGTGGTTAAACTTTTCTGTTGGGTGGTTAAGGGCAAGTTAAAGCAAGACCTGTATAACAAAACATGGAACTTTTGTATCTTCCAATGTCAGTCAAATTCTTGTAGGCAGCTGAGTTAGAAATATTATAGGCAGTCAGACAGGGCCAGGCCCTCAAGGATGACATAGAAGACAATTCTTCAGTTTTAGAGAACATGAACTCATCCCAGGTACTTTTCAGGTTGGGGATCGGTTTTCCCTATATCATTTGGAGGTTGGAGGTCATTCACCCCAGATCAGTTTTTTCTTCCTGCATCAAAATCCCTTCAGGCTTTACTTTGAAACTAGGTGTTGGTTAAAAGCAGCAATAGTGAAAGGGTATCAGATGACCTCCAACATGTCCAGTAAGTGACAGGTATTCTTTCTGGCTCTTGGAATGGGTCTTAATGTCTTTCTGCACACAGCTTATTCCCCAAGATACTAGGAATACTCTGACGCTGACTCACCTTCCTAGCCCAGAACTGTGCGTAATAGTTTTTCTTACCTCACCCAGGATGGGAGCGGCTCAGCAGATACCAACTGTAGATTGAATGATCAGATCTTCTCTTCTGTTCCACGGGGTGGGGGGGTTGGGGGGGTGGAGGAACTTCCCTGCACCATTAGGTTAGTGTAGGCTCTGTCTGCCAGGGCTCTGCTTCGACCAGGGATTTTCAGATGAGGATAACACTACTCAGAGTACCCACCGAGGTGAGCACTACGGAGCTGCCCAGCCCTTCAGCATAGGAGACCTCCACCCTGATGGCCTGGCCCCGGTGCCTGCTGATGACCACTCCTGTTGGGTCTGTGTGTGGCCAGTTGACTTGTCCCACAGCCTCAGACGGGGCCACCGGAAGGGCTACCACCTCCTGAGCAGGAAGGAGAGCATAGACATGGGAAGCAGCCAATATCAGGGCTGTTGTCAGGCACCAAATCCCAGAGATCTCTTGGTTCTGCTTCCTGCCAAAGCTAGACTCATGGTGGTCACCACTCTTGCTCACCCCCAGGCCACAGGGCCTGCCTTTAACAGCTCAGTGTTCCTGTTCCTGCTTCTGCATCAGAAAAATGAGTGGAAGCTCAGAAAGGCTGTGGAGGAAGCCAACAGAAAGGCCATGACCGACCCGTGAACCTGTGAGCTGCTGCACTTCTTTGGCCTTCAAGGGTATCAGGTTGCTTGGCAATGGGACGCAAGTGTTCTTGTGGCTCCCTTGTTAGATGCTCACGTGGCACCCTCACTCCGCCCTCTGTGCCTCAGTCCATCTGTCGTTTCCCTGCACTCCTCCTGCACTCCTGGCAAAGGAGACCCCTCTTCTCTGACCACACATTCCTTCCCTGTGCAGGTACCTGCCAAGCTGCCTCACAGGGCAAGGAGTCCCAATCCTCTCACCACTCCCCGAAGCCTGGGATTCCTGCTCCTCCTGCACCCTAGAAACTTCCTCCCATCCCACTCTCATCTCTGCACAACTCCTATAGTTGGATGCACAACACACCAAGGTACATACAAACACACAGGTGTGCGTGCACCAGCACCGCTTTTCTTAGTGGTGCGCACATGCACAGACACATGCATAGAGCTGAGTCCCACCGGGCCTGGCAGGTCCCCCTCTACCTGTGGCATGGAGCTGCCTCACACAGAGGCTGTGCACTGCCCAGGGCTCCTTTCCCCTGCCCTAAGCAGCCCTAGTTTTCCTGGTTTCTGCCTGGGTTTAGACCCAAAGATCTAAGCTCTTTCTGCACCACAGCAAAAGGCGGAGGCTGCAAGACAGTGGCACTGATCGCTTGTCCCCTGGCTTTCTAGGGAAGAAGCAGCTCATGGTTTCTCCCCGCTCCAAGTGCCTCATGCCCTGTCTTTCTCAGAGACCTCTGTGTTGCCATGGGTCGTATGATTTACCATTTGCCTCCTTCCCTCAAATCCTCCAGCATCCTCTGTTTTCAGCAAAGCGGCCTGTAGTGCTTGCCAGGAAACTCTGTGCAGAGCGCAGTAGCCTCTGGGAACTCAGAGGAACTTGATCAAGTCTCATTTTCCCTTTCCAGGGCTGTGAACTTCCTATGAGAAAGGAGAAGGTCAGCTTTCCTTCCTCTTCGTCAGCACTGTTATCCTGTGCCTCCATCTTCATAAGACGATGACTGGGGTGGAGCTATCCTGCAAAGATGCTGACTTTGTCCCCTAAGAGGTTCCTTCCCACCCAGCTCTACTCACCACCTCTACCCCAACCCCCACCACCTTCCCCAGACACATACTGCCTCTGAGATCACTGCGGCTCGAGCCCCTGGAGAGGTGGCAATTATACAGAAGCAAATGCCCCCTCTCTATGCTCTCTGTATGTACCCACTTCTGACTGTGCTTTGCTGAGCTAGGACTTCGTAAGGAATCTCATGTAGAAGAAGAGCCTGGAGCTCTCTGCCTAATCCACCAGCTCAATGACTGCCCTGGTTTCTGGGTGGTAATATGGGGTGATCCAGGAAGCAAGAGGTTGGGAATCGCCAACCTGAGCCTCGTGACTTGGACCTTGGGTGTGACCCACAGTCACTGAACCTGTGCTCCTGAAGGGGGATGCACCACATAGACTATGATGCAGAAGGCCCTGAACATGATGGGCACCTGTCCTGGTCCACTTACTGTCACTACAGCAAACTACCGGGGTCCGGGAAACTGCATCACGAAGGGGAGTCTGCTCAGCAGGTGTTCTGGAGACTTGAGTACATGGCCCTGGTGTCTTTGCTGTGTCAAGGACCTTGTGGTAGGTGCCACTGCGGCAGCCTATGTGCATGTGGGAAGGAGAGCCCACCTCCCAACAGGAACACAGAGAGCAAAGCTCAGTCGGCTCATCCTACAACCCAGGTCCCCCCAAAACCACTGTGGCCATTTCTGAGGGTGGCAGCTCCAGGCACCTGGGGTCCTACTACCAGGTCTGCTCCTTCCAGGTCCCGCAGGTGCTTTCAAGGCCACAAGGGCAGCAGCTAGGAGCAGCACTGCAGATTCTTCATGTGCAGGCCAGTTTCATGGAGAAAGGATGCTGGTCTCTTCACCTACCACCTACCACCTTGCAGCGCCTGCGTTCTCTTTGGTTTGATGAAATAGACTCAGTGGCCCCCGGGCAGGTGGAGAGGAGAGGATTCTGGAAGTGTGAGGTTGTGACTTCCCCAGGGCTGTCGCACTCCAGCAGCGGCAGCATGGCCAGAGCATGTGGACTTTCTCAGCTCTCTCTTCTCACCCTGGGGAGGCCCTGGTGACAAGATTTGAAGCTGTCACCTATCTCACATATTTTCCTCTGGTTCTGCTCGCTTCTCCTTTCACCTCCAATTCAGTGCTGACTGTTTTCCCTGCTCCATTCTCAGATGCAGGATGAGGTTTTCCCACTCTACCAGGTCAAAAAGGCTCCCCCTCTCCCATAGAGATCTGCTCTTCCGGGTCCAGCCCTTGGACTAAGCCTTCTTCCTTGGTCTTGCTTCCTGGAAGAAATCTCACTCTTCATAGAATTCTTATCTTCGGTGCACCGAAGATTCCTCTGCTTCCTGCCAAATCTTATAGTCCCTGCAGACACATGGCTACATTGCTGACTCATCATAGAGCAGCTGGGGTCGGGAGCATCAATCTGAGTCTGGACCCTCACAGGGGCCTCTCTGCCTACCTGCAAAGGAGCACTAATGTCAAAGTAATGTGGATTTGAACTGTGCCCTGAAGGTTTGGCTTTTCTACGTATTGTCCTGATGTTCTGCTCCACCGTGAGATGTAGCAGGTTGGATGCTGGCTCTGGCTCGTCACTTCCGCCTCCTGCAGCTGAGGCGCCCGGCCCACTCTCCTCCAACTGTGCTGCCCGTGCCTGGGCTGGATGTCAGTCTTTGCAGGAGACTGATGGGCAGGATGTGGTCATAAGTCCTGCTGCCCGCATTGAGCCCAGCGGGACATCGTGAGTTCTGCAGGAGCCAGGAGAAAGTATCTCTCACACCATTATCCTTCCCCATGTCCCAAGATGGGGTCCTACGCGAGGCTGAGCTCAACCAGAGCTGAAGTCCCAGCTGACCCACCCAGCTCCAGCCTGGGTGGGCCAAACGTCACGAACATGAATATGAAGAGTGCGTCTTGTCAGAGGTGGCTGAGATTGTGGGATTGTTTGTCATTGAGAAAAGTGACGGATAGATGAGAACTCAAGGGCACTCCAGGGTAGGCTATGGTGACTGCATTCAGTGGAATGGTGGGCACTTCACCCTGACCATTACCTCTTTGGGAACACTGACTGCTTCTGTGCTTTGTGAAGCAGACAGACATAGCTCTTCTCTACTCCCTGGGGAAACTGACTTACTTTACAGAGCTACAAAGAGGGATTAAAAAGTCCCTTAGTTGTGTCCCACACCCTGTGATGGTCATGCTCTTGGATGACAGTGCAGCGGACTGAGTAGCAGCATGTGTGGCTTTAGAAGATGTGGCCTTTGGATGACCTGCAGCATGGTGGGTCAGGATAGGCTGTCTCCAAACCTAGCCACTCATCAGGGCTTCCTAGAGAGCACTTTGTCTACTCTACTGCAGAAAAATTCACACACAAAAAAATTGAAAATTTCCATCTCAGTCCTTGGGGGTGCACATTCAGGGGAACCAAGCACATGCCCACTCTGGAGTAGCCCACATTCCATCTTTCAAGACCACAACTCCATGCCTGCTGAACAACACCTCCAAGTCCCACTTCCTCCCAGTCCTCACACCACCACTCTGTTTCTCTCTCTAAGATGTGCTTCCTTACTCTGGAGCCTGGGAGAAGTCAGGCCACGTGGTATTGGTCCTTTTGTGACTTCTTTCACTTAACACAGTGTCATCATGGTTCACCAAGGGTTTAACCTGTGTCAGAATTTTCCTTCTCCATGTAGAGCATATGGTGCTCATCCAGTGAGAGACCCTGGGCTGTGTCCACTTTGTGACTGCTGGGACCAGTGCTGCTGTGAACGCAGTGTGTGACATTCCAACCTCAGCCCTTTGGGATTTCTAACCAGAACTGGCTTTTGTATTATTTGTGGTAATTCTATTTTTAGAGTTTCAGAGGAGCCATCATGTTGGTTCCAAGGAGGGGGTATCATTGTGCTCTCCCGTGAACAATGGACAAAGTTCCAGTCTCCACACTTCTTCCCAGAACGTGCTGCATTGTGTATGATAGTCTCTGTGACCTGTGTGCTGGTGTCTCACTGAGATTTGGAATTTGTCACCCTTTAGTGTGCTGACTGACACTGTATGCCTTTTGCAGGGGCATGTATGTTTGAGTTTTTGCCTCAGTCTTTAATGGCGTAGCTGTCTTTTTGTTGTTGTTCATTATACATTCTGGATAATATTGCCAAAGAGGTGATTGGCAAATATTTTTTCTGATGTTGTCACCAATACTTTGGGAAAGATCCCCAAAATGTCATTGTCAAATCTCAGGTCAAGTAGCTTTATTCCTACTTTATTTTCAGGGTTTTGGACTTTCAGGTCTTATGTTTAGGGCTTTGATGAATTTTGGGTTAACTACTTGAACATTGTATTGTAAGGTTCCAAATTCATTCTTTTGCATGTGGGGAACCTGTTGTCCCAAGGCTATCTGTTGAGAAATAAAGAGCCTTGAAAGCCTACAGCTCCTCAGCCCTGTCCTAAGAGTTTGGTCCACACCTGGGTGGTAGCTGTGTCTCCTCAGTATCACCTCTGTTGCTGCAGATAACTCATCCCATTCCAAGCATCAGGGACCCTCTGCCTGGGGCTGAGGAGTTCACCTCCAGGGCATCATCAGACAGTGGTGGGCAGATTCATTTATCTGGCTCCCAGCTCCTGGCCCGATGCCATCTCCTCCTCACTTCCCAGAATCCTTCAGGTGCCCAGAGTGGGGCCTGCTCTGTATGTACCCTTCACTGATCATTGCTGTCCCTGACCCATGCCCTTCTCCCAGATGGGACTGCCTCCTGAGAAGCTATTGGCATTCAGATCTGTATCCTCTCTGGACCTGCCACAGGGTTCCCTGCCAGTGACAACTGGGAGAGAATCTGACGTAGCCAAAGGATTTGGTGCTGAGTCATTGACCAGGTACACAGTTACACTGAGTGGCCCAGAGTTGGGAGGTATCAATATTCTACCTCAGGGCTGGGGTACAGTTCAGTAATGGAGTTGTAGGGGGTTTGCTTAACATGTGTGAGGCCCTGGGTTTGATTCCCAGCACTAGAGAAGGAGAGAGGGACATGGGGAAGTCTGGTTTCAAATAAATGTGATTTTTTTTTTTGCAGTACTGGGAATTGAACTCAGGACCCTGTGCTTGCCAGGCAAGCGCTTATTCTACTGAGCTATCTCCCCAGCCCCTAAATGTGATATTGTTTTGAGACACATTAATGCAGATGTTACCACAGTCTCAGGCCAAGTGGGCCTGACTCTGGAGAGTCCCCACAAATCAGTTTTGGCCAGTCTTCCTAGAACCCTAATGGAGAGAATAACGGTGAAAGGCAGGAAAGGAATTCATTCAGTGTAACTGTATTGGGAAGATAAAGGGGACTGGTGTCCTCAGCCTTGTGCTAGGGTTTATAGACATCAGGTAGAAGGTCACAGAAGCAGGAGGCCAGAAGTAGGCAGTCAAGCGGTTCCAGTGGTTAGTGTTCCTGCTCTAGCTGGTTTCTTATCGCAGGGCTAGGCAGGGTGGGCCTTATCAGTGCTTGAAGAAAAATTCCAACCCATCCCAAGATCTTGACTCATCAGAGCCATTGTTCCCAGACTCCCAGGTGACTGAAGGACAGAGTGACTCAGTGTCAAGGAGGCAGACACAGAGAGAGGTGGAGGTGCCAGACTGTTCTCGCCCTCATCCTCCATCTGCTGGACCAATGGGAGGTCAGTTCTTGTTAGCAAGAGCAGCCTCTGCATCTTTGTTCCATAAGAAATCAAGCTCCTCTGAAAGGC
This sequence comes from Myocastor coypus, assembly GCA_004027025.1. Taxonomy (NCBI): domain Eukaryota; kingdom Metazoa; phylum Chordata; class Mammalia; order Rodentia; family Myocastoridae; genus Myocastor; species Myocastor coypus. The sequence goes on along the minus strand of PVJA010001371.1, from coordinate 45,094 downwards.
TTAGGGAACATTATACATCAAAGTCCTGGCTCACCATTAGCACCCTCTGGATGGGCCCATATTAGGGGTGCCCAGCCTATGAGGCTCCTCTCTCACCCACAAAATACGAGACACATGGTTACAGCCCCCCCCCCCCCCCCCGGTGTACAATACCAGCTCAGAGAGAGCAGCTCTCTTTGTACAGCATGCTGTTTCTGAAGCCCACTGGCACTGTGAACCAGGTGGTTGATGGAGACCACTAGGGAGCAGCTCTGAGTGGGATTAAAATCAACCAGCTGGCTTTCCATGTTTAGTTGTGAGTCTATCTGAGGCCTGGACTCCTTGTCTGGATAAGGCCAGCAGACTCATAGTAAGTGAACCTCTGTGAGTCTCTGCTCCTGACTGAGGCCTGTAATTGATAGGTCAGGATTCAAAGATTCCCAGGCACCTTGCCCCAAATTGAGTGAATTCAATGCTGCCACCCAAGCTTTTCCTGAAAGTGTGGCGAGGAAGGACACTGGCCATGAGCCTGCCTCAACCTGCACACCTGATTGCATCGACAAGCTCAAGGGTCACTGGAAATGCAACTGCCCTGTCCACCAGAGGGTAGGTAAGGCATCCAGTCCCTTGCCTTCACAGAAAAACTTGGTACAACCAGATCCATCGATACTTGACCTGCATGGTCTTGCTGCTGAGGAGAAACAACAGAGCTTGGGGTCCATGGCCCACACGGAGGTATCTTTGTCAGAGTTCCAAGTCTTTTTTCTTTTTTTCCACGTTGACAGGCTTGTAGGTTAAACAGTATTAAGTCTCCATAGTGTGTGTTGATGGCCAACCTACATGATGCCTTCAGATAGGCCCATTCGCTGCTGGCTCCAGACACTGTTCTTCACTCATAATTTCCTTGCAAACCTGACCTACTCCATACCTCTCATGAGGAGATATCTCATCCAAAGGCTCCATGTCTCTCTCTCCATGGTGTTCATCCTATAAACCTAACTTCAATGCACAACCAGCTCCTCCCTCCACCTTTCCATGTCAAACACATACTCTGAGACCCTTCTAGTCCCGCTCATGCCACACATCTTCCTCCTACCCTGATGCGCCTCAGAGATCCCATGGCTGTTTCTTGCATTCCCCAATACCCAGTAGCCCCCAAATGTCAGAGGGCACTCAAGCCAATCATTCACTGCCTCCTTACTCCTCTCCTTCAACATGCTCTTGGTAAAATGGTACATCCAGATCGTAGACTCCCTTCCTGCTTCTACCCAGACCACCAGCCTCACCAAGTGTTGCCTGTACATGTCCATTCTAAGACCTGTCCTCATGGTCATCCCAGGCATACCCAACAACACACGCATCTGTCCTCTTCCCATAAAAACTTTAGCCCCTCTGCTCTTCCCACAACCTCACATGTTCCTTGGGAGACTCCGCTGGCCTCCCTTGTGTCAAACTTACTTCATTCAGCATACCTGTAGAAAAGCAATACAAAATAGACACACAGCTGTCTCTGTGTGACACCTTGGTATGTGGAACTCCATCTTCCCTTGGCTCGCTCCCCTTCTAGGGCCCCTTGCAGGGCTTGCTATTATGTTCACGACAGTCCCCTGCTTCATTTCCTTCATTCACAATACTGTCAACAGATTAACAACTCAAAATTTTAACCAGATGCTTCCCTCAGATTACTCCTACCAGGCCTTGCTCTGAAGAGACCCCTTCAGCAAAGCAACTCCTTGTCCTGATCTCCAGACTCTTGGCCCCACAACACCCCCACTCAGCAGGAAGTAACCAGATGATTTCTTCACCCTTTTTCTATCAAATAGAGTCTGAGGCAATAGGTCAGGATTCCAAGTTTCCCAGACACCTTGTCCCAAACACTCTCCTTCTTGGTTTCCCAGGCACCCTACCCCAAGCTCTGTCCCCTTTGACCCCACACAGAGCCCAATCAAAAAACTGCAGAACAGGTCCACCTGACTTTGACTGGGCAAGCAACCACAGAAACTCTCCTTTGTTAACATTAAAGGTCCCCCAGGCCAGGTAGCTCTGCCAAGATGAGATCTCCCTCTGTTGTTCCAGCCTGCAACAAAGATCACCCTCCATAAAAGATCTTGTAAAGCTTCCTGTCCTCCTTTTATTCACTGCTGTCTTGGTCTGCTAGATAGCCAGCTTGCTTGCTGCCCCCAGTAAATCTACTCGTATCAGAATGCCTGGTCTGGTCAATTGCGTGGATTTATACCTGACAGCAAAGGCAGGTGAAAGCTGGGAAGCCTCAAAAGGCAAGACAAGGCCTGAGCCAAGGACTTCTAACGCCAACCTCAATCAGCTAGATAAAGACCATAGCTGCACCTGTCTTGTTCCTGGGTGGAGGTCTTCCTGGAGGTGACATTGTTCTCCTAAATTAACATCTTACCTGGAGAAGACCTTAAGTGGTTCTGTCTTCTTTCCACATTGCCCTCCCTTGCTTTGATAACTAAATAAACACGGGTTGCCCAGAGTAGATCTTTGTCTTAGCTCCCAGAGAATCTCAAATTCTGTTAGAGGTTCTGAGCTTCCTGGAGCCCTAAAATCATACCACTTGACTTGTTTATTTAAGCCGTGGCCAATCACTCATTTGAGAGATTACAGGCCTGGTCAGTCTGTGATAACAAAGGGATAATGTTAATCTGTTAATGTCTGTATCTACATTCACATTTGCACTTGGTCTCTACGGTTTGCAAGTTGTAAAATGTACTTTCTGCTTTTTGCTCTGTGGATCCGGTTCACTCTTCAGAAACAAAGGCACTGACCTGTCTTCCTCAGCTCGGCACTTCCTGCCCTCCTGCCCTTCTGGGCCATGATTTATACCTGGAAGTTTACTGATACTTGGGTGGACTGTGAGGGGAAGGATTGCCGGTGGCTTGATTCATTCAAAAAATTTACTTATAAGTAAATACAAATACTACCTATTGGAATATTTATTTCTAAATTTATGTATACTGATTATAATTTGAAATCTTCTCCTTTATTCCTGGTAGATAACTCTTACCATTTTGAGGGGGAAAAATTTAGGAACACCTCTTAATTGTTTTTTTTTTTTTTTTTTTTTTTTTTTTTTTTTTTTTTTTTTTTTTTTTTTGTCTTTTTTGAGACAGGGTCTCGCTATGCAGTTGAGGCTGGTCCTGAGCTCACTTTTGTAGCCCAGGCTGGTCTCGAACTCGCATCAATCCTCCTGCCTCAGCCTCCCGAGTGCTGGGATTACAGGCGTGCGCCACCACGCCCGGCTTGTTTGTTTGTTTTTAAGATACTGGGGATCGAACTTGGGACCTTGAGCTTGCACTTACCAGGCAGGCACTTATGCTACTGACTTATATCCCCAGTCCTAATTGTGCCTCTCTCTCTCTCTCTCTCTCTCTCTCTCTCTTGGATTCATAGTGGTCCTCCTATTTCAGCCTCCCCAGCACTAGGATTATAGTGGCTACAGCATACCCAGGGTGCTGTCAACATGGCATGTGGCATTGGGGATAAATCTTAGGTCTCTGTGCTTGCCTAGGCAGGCACCTAGATTGACCTAGATTGCTCAGCTATTTCCATGGCATATATATATATATATATATATATATATATTCCAATGTATATTGTTAATCTAATATATTGTGTATTGTTGTTTTCAAGGTAGTTGCTCAGATTACAAGATATAGGTTTTAAAAATTAACCAAGCAATATATGCACAAACTGTTCTTTTTAATTTTTGGTGGAACTGTTTTTTACAGGAGTTTTTATTCTTTTTTTGGTGCTGAAGACCGAACCCAGGGCATCCAGCTCGCTAGGCAAGCATTCTACCGCTGAGCCAAATCCCCAGCCCCTCTTTTTAACTAACTAATAAAAATATTATCTTAGCTATTTTGTGTGTGCGTGTGTGTGTGTGTGTGTGTGTGTGTGTGTGTATTTTTTCTTTTTCCTTCCTCCTTTATGTTTTGAAAAAATATCAAGTTTGGATCATTATAATTTTAATTCAGTAGAACTAATCTTTAATAGTTGAAGTTGCGGTCTGTCAACTTTGTCGTGTTCATAGACTAAGAAATTCACCAATATTTCAACATTGGGGTTTGACCCACTTCCAGTAAATTTGTCAGAATTTCCTGTGTCCAAGGGTGTGAGGAATGTCCCCAGAATCCACCCACCAGGGACAGCACTAGCTGCTCACTGACCCAGGGTGACTAAAATAATGTCCCTGTCAGACTGTGTCAGACAGTCACTGGAGGCACGGTCATCTCAGCCAGGGACCCTGCTTCAGATTGGGAAGGTCAGAAGAGCTCAAGGCAGGCAATGATCTTGGTCACAAAGCAGAGCTGGTCACCTCCCTGAAGTGCCTGCAGGAAGATGGTTAAAAAAAAAAGTAATGTTTATTGAAAGTGTTAATGTTAATTGTTTGATCAATCTTATATACCTATATCTATTAATCTAAACTGATCTGATGATGAAAATATGTAATATAACCATTGTTAAATTTAAAAAAATTTATTTAAAATAAATAAATAAATAAGATAAGATAAAATTCCTAAATAAAGCAACAGAGGGATAGAAAAAGAGAGAGGGAAAAAAAGAAAGATTTATACCCATAGGATACTTGATGGAAAAATCTTTGCATATTTTTACCTGAGCATCGCAGAAGATTTTTTTAAAGTTTTCTGTTGATTTTTCTGGTAGAAGTACCCAGTTGAGTACACTAGTACATGAAAAACAGATTTATATGTTTGGGACTAGGTCAAAGGTAAATCATCAGATTATTCATGTATTACTCATAATGATGGTGCTCTAGTAAGGAAAAATATGTCTGTTTTTATGACATAGGATGATGCATGGGATGGTAATGATGATAATGATGATTACTTTGATGTTGGCCACATGAGCCAAAGTTCCTGTGACAGTGAAATGGAGCAAGAATCGACTAACATAGACACAGGGAACACAGGCTTCCTTGATCCAGATGATGAAAACAAACAGCAGCGTAAGTCCATATCTGACGAAGCAAAATGTTACAAAGTGGTCACACAACTAAATTGAATAACCCAATGTTTGAAGTAGGCCCAAAAATACAGTGAGGATCTCATTTCATACAGGGATGAAATGCATCAGCTACAATGTCAGCACTACCATGCATGTTGGAAATTTTAACAGATGAAATGCAGTGAACTGCTGTGAATACGTAAGACTGAGATATAGATAATATATTCTGCAAACACCAATAGCCATATTAAATAATGTGTTTATTATAACACCTCACTAGCTGAACTGAAAGTACTCAAAGGTCTGTTGTACTTAGAAGGGAGTTTTGATGGTAATAACAGGAATGTAAAAGACTTTTGGAAGAGCTGTGGGTCAAAATAAGGCATTACATTTTGTGGACTGATAAATGTGAAGAATTTTTTATGTCTTCAGTTTAGATATTAATTCTGGAACTCAGCCACTGGTTCCTTATTCATATAGGAACAAAACAAATGATATTGTGAACAGATTTGGTGCTCCTACCTCCTGAGCTAATCAGAATGTGACATTTGACAATTGGTTTACTGATTTCCAATTGATGTTACACTTGATAGAAGAACACAAGCTGAGTAGCTGTACACAGGAACAAAGCAGAAATTCTAAATGAAATGTAATGTCAAAACAGAGCATTGTATAATGCAATCTTTGGATTTCAGAAAGATTTACATTGGTCTCATATATGGCAAATAAAAACAAATTTCACTGTTTTGTCAATGAATGATGATGCCAACACTGATAGAGGAACCTCAACAAGACAGAAGCCTGAGGTGGTAACATTTTACAACAACACCAAATGTGGAGTAGATGTTATCAATGAGCTATGCAGCAATTATGATGTCACTTGAAACACAAAGCATTGGCCAATGGTTGTGCTTTATTTAATCCTAAACATGGACAGAGTAATTTAATAGTTTACGAAGAAAATAACAAATGCAAAATACTACAGAGAAATGGTCTTACAGGATTAGCACTGGAGCTCATAAGAGATCACTTACAGCAGAAGAAAAACAAAATTTTCTGCCTAGGGAACTATGCAAAAAATTATGAACTGCACTGGTGAGCTGACAGGTGACTAGGAGGGTACAGCATCCCAAAGACCTGCTACAACAATGGGAAAACCAAAAAGATGTCACCTGTGTCTACAAGAAGACTAGGAAAGAAAGCATGTTATCAATATCTGTGATATTTGTGTATGGAATGTGCAATTTTCACCTGCGAAGACTTTCTTGGGGGTGATAATTAAAGTTTATTTGTGTTGTAGAGTTCTATTAATATTTTTATTGTAGTTCAGATAGGTTTTTTTTTTTTTTTTTTTTGTATTTGGTACAGGGTCTACAGGATGTCACCACACAGATCAAACTCATGGTGATCCTCCTGTTTTCAGCCTCCGAAGCACTGAGATTACAGGCATGCTCCACCATACTCAATCTCATTTGCTGTTTCAGCATGCCATGAGGGCAGGGCCAGCACAGTACACCAGAGATCAAACCCCAGTCCCTGCATCTGCCTAAGAAGGCACTTTAATCCACTGAGCTATCTGGCCAGCCCCACGTAGGTTTCTATTTTTGATGTTATATCTTTGCTGTAAGCAAGCTAACATCTGCTATGAAAATATTGATGCCTGTTCTAAGTACTCATTACACATTTGATATTTTATTTTACTAATATCTCATTTTCTTATTATTGAGAAGTTATAACTGAGGTAAAGATGTTTGCAGAGTGCTATTAGTATTTTCCTTGTAGTTCGTATAGGAATTTATTTCTAATGTTATCTTCTTGGTTTTGTAAGCACATACACAACAGATGCGACAATGTTGGTATTTACTCTAAAGGTGAAAAACATTAAGAATTTAATATTCTGTTCTACTGGTAGCTTATGTTTCTCTTAACTACACATTGCCTAATATAATAACCTTCTGACAAGCAGCAAAGCCAGTCTCATGTCACATATGTTCCACAAAAGGGTCAGGAAAGCAAAATGTACTGTCAGTATAAAGGATGTGTGGAGTTTTTGTGTGTGCAGACTTCTGTAGGTGTCATGATTGAAGTGAAGTTGTTTGCTTTTGTAGAGTACTCTTGGTATTTTCTATTATTATCATTGTTATTATTAATGTATTTGGTTGTTGCAGGGTCTCACTACGCAGCTCGGGCTCATAGGGATCTCCTGATTTCAACCTCTCCAGCACCAGGGTTACAGGTATGCACCACCAAGCCCAAATTCTGGCTGACTCAGCCCACCCTGGGGGTGGGGCTGACATAGAATGTGGTTCCAGGAATTGAACCATAGTGCCCGCATTTGCCTAAGCAGATGTTTCCATCTGCTGAGGTATCTCGCTGGCCCCTCTGGTATTTTCGTTGTAGTTCATATGGAAATATATTTCTGTTGTTCTCTTTTAGATTTTGCACACCAAAATGAGCTGGATTGAAAATTTTGATTTTTTTTTTTTAATTTTTTCCTCTTAAGCACTCATTGCTGAGATGCATATGGTTATGCTGCCTTCTGATGAAAAATGTGTTATGCTCCTGAGCCAAGAGTAATAGCTGATACATTGTGTCAGCTTGGGAAGTTTAGAAATTTAACTAAGCCACTCAACAGGGGTCAGGGTCCTTACTCTGTAAGCATTCTCATCCTGCAAAAGAGGGCGCAGAGATGGTGTGCGTGCTGCACCCACCCTAGGAGGTAATGTAAGTGAGGAAACGATGCTGGTGTTCCCCCTTTGCGCTCTTGCTAATTTTGCTGCTTTCCACTGCCCTGAATGGCTGCCCTTCTGCTGTGCCACCCTGCCTTGGAATCAGCTAATTTCAGACCAAAACCTCCACAAACTGTGTGCTCAATAAACCTTTCCTCCCTTAAGGTTGGGTGTTGGGTATTTTGTCACTGCAATGAGAGAGAGGTAACTAGGACAGCAAGCTGGACTAAGCTAGGGTATTTGGCAGTGTTACAACCCAGACAAGTATTGCCAGGTTCTTGATGTCTTGAGGGAAGAACAGCGCAAGACACCAGGAATAGCAACAGTCAGATTAATTGGGATGAAGGAAATGAAAGCCGGGTCCACAGGGTGGGAGTGGCCAGGGAAGAGTGGTCAAGGCCCAACAGGGTAGCACCGGGTCTTGTAAAGTATTTGAGCTCAGAGAATCTAGAGCTGGGGAGGCACAGGAGTTGTGGTCCAGCAGGGCAACAGACTTGGCTCACCCCTCCCAGAGGAAGCGTCACGTTGAGCATTAATTAGTCCTATAATTAGAAGAGTTATTTGTGAAGCAAACATGAGCTCTCTGACTGGGCTTATGAGGCTCAGACCTCTGGGTTAGTGAGTGGGGCCCAGCAGCTGGTCCCAGACATCAGCGCTGATCTCTGTGTGCTCCTAAAGCTGAAAGTTCTACCTGCTGGCTTGCTAAGAGCACTGACATCCTCCTCGCCATCACTGGTGTCAGGGGATGCTCCACAGCATCTGTTCAAGGTAGCTGCTTTCCCCAAAGAGTCCTGACTCACTGAGGGTTTGAAGTGCTCCTTGAATTACCCGGATGGTTTATTGGTTCAGGGTTTCTATCATGGGTGTCCACCTCTACTTCTCTGTGGGAATTACGTAGATAATTGTGCAGCTGTGAGACTTCTCCCTGAAGGTCTCAGACTCGGTCCTCCTGTGGTTGGGAAACATGTGTTTCTCATCCTCTGGCAAGGTTGTTCTTGGCTCTGCACCCTAGCATTTAGCACTCATGAACTGGAGATAAAGCGCACTGGTGGCTCTGGGACCTCTGCAAGCCAATGTCAAAGCAGCCCACTGGGGGTGATGTAGCAGTGTCCACAAGCAGCAGGATCTGAACACAGAAGCACCCAAAGTATGCTTGCTGCCCACTGCACAGTCTCCCCCTGGGAGACCAGGGGGCTCTGGGGCAGGAAGGCAAAGCTACTTCTCCTTGGGGCACACGGCTGTTGCCAAGCACAGGTGCAACCCAGACAGGCATCTCCAAGGGTAGCCCACACATCTGGGCCGCTGTAAGCCTTCTGGGGCTCTCTTGGACTCACTGCTTAGGAATGGGGCCAGCTAGGAAAGCACATTTTAAGCTGTAAATATGAATAAAGCTACAGCTCCTGTGTGTTTGTCCTGAATTCTGTGTGTGGTACCCACCAGTGTGAAATCACCTTGGGTATAAGCATAGAATAGTACACCGTACTGCTACTGGGGCCTCTTCCTCCTGGGGTAACTAAGGCTACCAGCCTGACTTCCAGGCCAGCTGGTTCATTTTACCAGTTCTATAGAATCCTGCAGATAGGTGATTTGAGTGAGCAAGTGCTCTCTTGCTTGTGTGAAACAGATGCAAACTCACACAAGCCTCTCCTAGGCTACTGGTCCTGTAGAGAGCAGAATGGGAAGCCAAGACCCACGGCCCAGAAGAGGATTATGTGACTTGGGTGGACTCAATCACCAAACAACCAAATTCCCTTCCAGCTCTGAGAATCAAGGCGTCTACTAGAAATTGGATTTTCCATTTTTAGACCATCTCATTCAGTTTCTTAGATAAAATTAAGCACCCATCAACCAAGCAAGTCCACCATTAGCATTTATCCAAAAAAAAAAACTAAGGCATATGTCTGCAAAACCTCTCACATGGGGCCGAGGAGCTAGCTCCATGGCACAAGTGCCTGCTTGGCAAGGGCAAGGTTGTGAGTTTGAACCCTGCCCCCCCCCACACACAAACTCTCTTATGCAAGGATGTTTCTAGCAGCCTTATTTCTAAACAGCCCCAGAGCACAAGTCTTCCAAGTGCTTGTCAGTCAGATATGTTCATGGGCCTCCACTCAGCAACCAAAATAAATGAATGACTGATGCATAGAGCCACGTGGATAAACACTGCAGACGATCAGAAAATGACTGTATAAGGAGTGAGGATATTTATTTGGTAATAGGATAGCTATGCAATAATACTGTATGGGCCATGGTAAACTCTGACCATACACAGGAAAGTTGAGGCAAGGGGAAGTGTTTAAAGGCAAAAGGAGGAAGATTACATTAAGTGTTTTGAAATAATGACCCTTGACCACAGAGACTAATAACCAGTGACGCCAGTCTGGAGTTGAGCACACAGTGGCTGAGCAAATGTCTCTCAGAAGTATGCTTCCTTACTGAGGGATGTCAGGAAACACCCTTTGTCCTGGCTCAGGAGGTCAGGATTATTTCCAAACAGATGGGCTCCCTTTGTGGCTGTGAGCTATCGTGGAGAGCAGTGCATCCATGGTGACCTTATTGAGCCCAGGAGGACATCTCAACAGTCTGGCTGCGACAGCGTGTGCCTGTGGCAGTGCTGACAGGGAGGCGTGATTGGTAGGATTCCACCTGGGCCCGCCCCTCTGTTGTGGTGGGCAGTGGATGGTGATTTCTTTTTTCTTTTCTGTTTTTTTTTTTTTTTAATTTTTAAAATTTTATTTATTTATTTATTTTTCTTGTTTCAGAACCCCTGTCTGTCCATCCACTCATTTCCATGGCCAGCTCAGCCTGCCCTGAGGGCAGGGCTGGCGCAGCATGTGGCGCCGGGGATCGAACCGCGGTCCCTACAGCCGCCCAAGCTTTCCTAAGCAGGCGCCCCAGACCACCGAGCCATCCCACCGGGCCCCTGGATGGTGATTTCACTTCTCTTCATCTCTGGTTGCTGGAGGAGGAAAGGCTCAGCTTAGGCTCCCTCGCCCGACACAGGAGGTGGGGGCAGAGCAAGGACAAGCATGCGATGACAGCTGCAGGACAAGAATGGAGAAACTGGATGGAACAAGGGAAACTGTCAGAACATGGGAAAATCCAGAGCTGAGAGTCGCTGTATCTACCCAGGCCCTCAAACATGGGCAAACCCAAAAGTACACCACCCTAGTGTGCGCCTAAACCCACTTGCGTTGGGGTTTTGGCCCCCAAAGTAGGCTTTGGATGCCATGAAGCTTCCTCTAAAAATCTTACATGGTCACCCCCACCCACTCCAACAGGTAAGCTAGGTCAGCTTGGGCCATACCTTCTGGCAGCGCCCAGCATTAGGTCCTCCCATAATCCTAAGACATTAAGAGACTCAGTGCCTGCCCCCATCCGGCTGTGCGCACCCCTCCTCTGGCATTTAACTTCATGTGCTTCCAATAATTTTTTTTTTTTTTTTTTTTTTTTTTGTCTTTTTGAGATAGGGTCTCACTATGCAGTTCAGGCTGGCCTTGAACTCACTTTTGTAGCCCAGGCTGGTCTTGAACTCATACCGATCCTCCTGCCTCAGCCTCCCAAGTGCTGGGATCACAGGCGTGCACCACCACGCCCAGCTTGCTTCCAATAAATGTTACTCTTGTTCCTTCTGAGTGTCCCACTCCATTCTCTGTTCAGGACACCAAGAATCTGGAGGCAGCTCCCCTGGGACCCTCCATTTAATAACAGGCGCTCACACATCACAGTGACTCCTGAGGGGCTCAGAAGGCTGTTAACACCTCACTACCAGTGTGCGGCCCAGACCTGAGCCTCATTCTGCATTCCATCCCCAACTGTGCGAGCCAAGTGCAGACCCTGCAGGGTGAGTCCGAGGCCTTCTGTGCTCAGGCAGAGCCAGATTCTTGGAATCCGTGCATCTGACTCAACGTCTTGAGGATGTTTTCATAAAGACCGAGGATCAACAGCATATGGAGCACAGCTGTCGGCTTCCGAGCCCCAGGAGAGTCCGGAGTGGGCTGAGGTCAGGCAAGGGTCTCACTGCAGAGAGCGGGAGTGGAGCTTTGGAGGGGTCTTGGCTAGGCGTGAGCTCTCCTTTCCCTGAGGGGAGCTGGTAGCTAGTGAGTGCTCTGATGCAAGCAGGGAGATGGAGTCCGGGATGGATGCCAAGTCCAAGTAGCTCACTAGCTCCCATGAAAATGGGCCACTTCCCCATCTGCTGCTATGTTCCCTCCACAGTACTGCTTTGCCAACAGCTGCAAGGTCCACAAGGAGCCACTCAGACTCTCTGAGAAGTATCTATCTCTCAAGGGGCAATCTGAACATTCCACTGGATGGCCATGAGATTTCAGCCTGAGGCATTTTAGAAAAAGCATTTCTGTAACAGCAGGAACTGTTAGACCAGTTATTTTAGCAAGTGTTTATGGCTTTGGATGCTGTTTTTATTAATGTACACTGGAAAATTCCAGGTGTAGTTACCCATAAATATGGCTGGAAATGAAATGTGAGACAAAGCAAATGGAGACCCACATTCTGGCTGTAACCTGAAGGCAGTTTTGGCCACAGGTTGGGGGGAATGATTGCCTGGAGCTGCCTCAGCCTTGACTCCTATGACAGCAAGGGGTGACCTGGAAAATGAGAATGTTGGAGGATTTAAGGTGACATCCCAGGAGTGTAGAGCTCTACACCTGAAGGATGGGCAGGAGTAGCCAGGGGCGCATTCATAAGGAAAGGCACCCGCAAGTGTGGATTCTGAGTGAAGGGTGTGAAAACAGAAGGAAGCAGTAGGGAAATGTCCTCCAGCCCCAGTGCCACATTCTGGAAGCTGGCCTCAACCCTGAGATGATAGCCCAAAGTCATGGTGAGGAGGAAAGCAGGACCCAGTCACTGGAACTCAGTTTGAGGCTGCTGGTAGCTTTCCCTAGGAGATGGAGTGGTGGAAATGACCAGGGATCAAGATGGCCAGTCCAAGACGGAAATCAGAGGTGCCAGGCTTGGGTTTCTGCTCTGAGCATTTGGGATCGTGACAGGGATCAGGTAGTTCCAGGGTGCAAGATGGTGCCCTCCATAATGGTCACTTTGAGCTGGGTGTCCTTGGAGTCTCAGACTCTGACTCATGCTACCCACATCATTTAGTCTCCCCTGGCCAGCAGCCACCTGTCTTGGTCTGAGGTAAAACACCTCAGAGTTGATGTTTCTTAAAGAAAGATGGTTCCTTGGCTCACAGGTCTAGAGGTAGAAAGTCCAGGATGAGGCAGCCCTATTGTTGGGCTTCTGGTGAGGGCCTCATGGCCATGGCAAACATGGTGGGGACACATGTGAGAGTAGTGAGCAGCCTGGGGGGAAGGGGTGGCCACGTGACAAGAAGGCAAGTACAAGGGCCAGCAAGGACATGGATCTGCTTTGTAACAACCTGCTCTTGAAGTCACTCAGAAGGCACCATCTCTCAAGTCCCCCACACTGGGGCAAGCTCCCAGCACATAAGTGTTTTGGGAACAAACCACGTCGAAGCTATGGCAGCATCCAGAGCTGTCATTAAGATGGACTAGTGTGTACACAGGGAGGGAATGGGTGCATCCTGGGAGCCTGGTCCACTGGCATAGAGCTCACAAGACTTAGAGCAATCAAGACTGACAGTTGGGCAGGGACATCACAAGGTGTGAGAAGAGAAGGCCTCAGGGCAGGGTCTGGGACACAGTCATACTAGATAGGCAGGCAGGAAGGGGTCATAGGCCCCAGGGAGAGAGGAGCAGACCCAAGGTCAAAGGGAAGGAATCCTGGGGGTCAGAGAAGAGGAATGTTGGGGGTCAGAGGATCTTGAGTACCTAGAAACTCTCTTGATACATGGAGACCAGCAAAGATCAAAACTAAAAGAGGTCACTCAGTTTGGAGGAGACCACAGAAGATTGTATTAGTTACTTTTTAATCGTTGCTGAGACAAATACCCGACACTCAAAATGAAGGAAGGAAAGGTTTATTTAGCTCACAGTTACTGGAGGTTTCAGTCCATGTTCGGCTGGCCCAAGGCTGAGAGGAGCAGAGCAGAGAGCATCCAGTTCATGGCGGCGGAACAGCAACAAAATGGTGGCAGAGGTAGCCAGCCAAACACAGCAGCAGAGCAACAGCAACAGCCAGAGCTCCAGTCTGTCTCTCTGTCTCTCTTTATATTACATTCAGGCTCTCCACCTTAGCTCCCGCCCTAGGCTACACCCATAATCCCAGAAGTACTTCCACCCATAATCCTATCAGTACTAAAACCTATAATCCCAGGGATCATGGATCAAGTCTCAAACTCTAGAAGTTCCCGCCCAGTGACTCCATGAGGCTTTGGGGGGACAACTAGACATAAACCATAACAAAGATCATTGTGAAAACAATGGTAGTGAGGAAGCGAAGCCTTGATCTCAGATCCAGCCCTGATGAGTTTCTACAGCTCAGGCAAACCCAGCCCTTTGCTGCAGCCGATGGGATGCCTGAGTAGTGGAGTAGCCAGGGCTCTGGGAGAAAGTGTGTTGGCGGAGCTCAGCCCTCCTTATCTGGCTCGAGGTAATGCAGTCATCTCCATCTTCCCAGGCAGCAGAGCTGCTCCCATGTTCCTAACTAAAGGCCAACCACAGCCCAGGGCAGAGGCCACCCCGGGAATGTTTGTGTTCTTAATTCTGCGCAGTTGAATCATATTGACCAAGCTGCTTCCAAGTGGCTCCAACATGGAGGGCGAGAAACTGTTGGTGTCTCGCTGGGGATGAGGATTCCTCTATGATAACGTCAAGGGACTTGTGTCCCCCCACTTACAGACCATCGATAAAACAAACTGCTGACTCTGTGCAATTTAAAGAAAACCACACCTCAAAAGAAAACAGTCAAACTTGGAGAGATGAACTCTGTTCTAATGTAGCACTCTGGTGAACTTAACAATCTGCTCAGAGGCTGCCAAGAGCCTGTCTTAAAAGGCAGAGCAAAGAGAGAGAGAGAGAGAGAGAGAGAGAGAGAGAGAGAGAGAGAGAAACAAAAACCCCAAACCAGCTCTTTCTTAGCTAGCATTTATCATATAGCCTAAGTAAGCTTCAGGAAAATGCTATCAGAAGTTAGGAGGGACACAGCCCCTGGGCTCTGGAACAGAACCATAGGTCTGAAGCAGGACTGCTTCCAGGGTGCTCTCCAGAGACACAGTGCATGGCTTTGTTTGTGGGCTGCGCAATGCAAGAGAATATTTCCTCAAGAAGAAACCTATACAATGAAAAGGGGCTGATTTTTAGCCAGCCCAGGATGTTTTCTCCCTAGGAGGATGTACATTAGGACTCAGGACTTCTTCAACTAAACCCTACTTTTCCACCATGAGATCACAAAACCCGCTGAAAACGTGTTGTGTAACCGTGCTCACCTCACCAGAGGCTCGAGGGTGGGATCAAAAGCGGGAAGTATGCAATTGCTGAGACAGCGCTGTGTGTTCTACCTACCAAGCAGAACCAGATGGTGGGGGACCCAGGACTGGCAGGATAGGGAACAAGATGGAGAGCAAGATGATTCACCGCAGCGCACACAGCTGCTCCTGTGAGGCTGTGTCGCGCCCCGCACCAGGGCCCACTGCTCCCCAGTGAGCACCCATTTCCCCTGGAATTTCCTTTCCCAGGGGAATAGCTCTTGACACACTCTCTTTGGGCTGCTATGACGTCATCCTAAATTCCTTTCACTGCAGCCCTGCTGTTGTCTTCTACCCAGGAAACTACCTTCTCTTCCTTCTGTCTGTTCTGCCTGGTGGCTCCCATTCTGTCCACCATGTCAGATGTCATGTCGAGTTGATGAACTCCAGCCAGCATCGCTGAAACCTCCTTCTCTGACCTCAGATGCCTTCTTCTCTGATGAGACATGGGTGTTGTCCAGGACTTCTCCCCTATGTTGACAAACACTGCTTCCCTCACCTCCAAAGAGATGGGAAGTGACAACTTGGCCCATTGACCCAGCACCGCATCCGGGCACCATCTCAGCTGACTAAGTCAGATTCCAATTCCAGATTCCTGTCCCAGGCAAATCAATCTATCCCACCACACTCACAGTGATCTTTAAAAAGTAGAAATCAGCCCCAGCCCAGCTGTAGCTTCCCGTGGGATGCCAGGTAGCTCCAAGCCCCTCTTCGCAGGAACACAGGCCTCTCCCTCCTTTCTGATCTGTGTCTGACCCCGCATATACTCCCTGGTCTGGGACTGCCACTCAGAATCAGGGTACAGGTGGCCCCTTAGAGCGCTCTTCTGTACCATGTGTGCCCATTTAATGTCGTCTGTCGTGCCTTTTCTCCTTATTCAATATCTATCACGCATCTCTGTGAAGACATGACTTGCTCTCTGCCACAGTGCAGGGATAGCCTTAGTGCATGGGACAGGCAGCCCTTCTTTGGCTCACGGGATGCCCAGATAAGAGAGGAGAACCTGGCTGTCCTTCAGGGTGGGTGTGAGCATGGCAAGAAGCTAGGATAACAATCAAATTAGGGCTGCAGCTGTTTTCACTAATTTAACAAATGTGTCTCAGATTTGTTTTTCTGGAAATTTCACAGCTGAAGCCACTCCAAGTCCAAATCAGCTTCATCTTCTCTCTGCCTCTCCCAGTGGCTTCTACCTTGTTCCCCAGGGTCAGGCAGAGGAGCCCACTGGCTCAGGATCAGCCTTCTCTCCCTCCCATCCCTCATGGAGGTGACGACACAAATCAATACATTAGAGAACACGGGTTGCAGGGTTGCGGCAGTCTCCCAAGTCACTCGCTGCTAGCGCCTGTTTCACCTACCCTGTATTCCACCTACCCTCATGCTCTTGTGGAGTTCACAGAGCTTTGGGGACAGACAGCAGATCTCTTCTGGGGCTGAGGGTCATGCCATGTGGAGATGGTGGCTCTGCCAGGCAGTGTGACGCAGGCACACAGCACATGTTAGAACCACTGTCACATTGCACACTTGATAGGAGTGCACATGCTGTATGCAAATTACTCCTCTGAGGAAATCTTAAAAGCCCAGAAGTCCTCTGGGTGGGGGGAGATTTTTTAAGGGAAGAGACCAACTGTGACATGTACATGTAACCACTCTCTAAGGTGACTGTAAACATGTCCTAATAAAATTTTGAAAATTATATAGAAAAGAAGTTCCCTGAGTTGAGAATCGTGCCTGCTGTTTCCTGTCTATGTTTCTACCAGCCCTGAAGCCAGGTGCTCTTCAGACATGAATAGTCATTCTGTGCAGTTCTACAGAAAGCCCTCACCTGAGAAATCTTCCTTTTCTATGTAAGAGGAAAACTATCGGTTTACCTTAATCCAGATGCTTCTTAGCCATCTAGTATATCTGCGCGGAGTAAAGTACCTGTGTTCCTTCAAGCTTTCATCCTCAGATGAGGTCACTAGCTTGGGAAGCATTCTCAGCAGACTGGGGCCACAGTGCCCAAAGCCATAGTCTCCAAGCTCCTGACCTATGAGGTAAAATCTTGAAAGGTCAAGATCCCTAACGTGTCAACTCCTGAAAGAATAATTCTGGAAAACACAATAAAAATTATTTCAGGGCCGGGCGTGGTGGCGCACACCTATAATCCCAGCACTCGGGAGGCTGAGGCAGGAGGATCGGTGCAAGTTCGAGACCAGCCTGGGCTACAAAAGTGAGCTCAAGGCCAGTCTGAACTGCACAATGAGACCCTGTCTCAAAAAGACAATAAATAAATAAATAAATAAATAAATATTTCAAATGCCTTTGTTCAAATTTTATAGAAAGAATGTGAGAAGCATAAAAACATGACATTTCACAGGCCACTGTACGTGGCACAATAGGCAATAACAACATACGTGTGATGGTGACTTGAGGTGCTCAAGTATAACAGCTATAAAAACATAAAATGCACACATGCCCAGTGCTGAAGTTGGTCATCGTGTCCACCCCGCTTTACAACTGCTGTGAGCAGAAATGGTATAACCAACAATTTATCTTTTGATGAACTCTAGATGAACTGCATATGCAGTCACTTAAAAAGCTGAGATCTAGTTTCAGAACCTTTGTTTGTTTATTCACTCATTTTTATGGCCGGCTCAGCACACCCCGAGGGCAGGGCTGGCGCAGCATGTGGTGCCGGGGATCGAACCGCGGTCCCTGCAGCTGCCTAAGCTTTCCTAAGCAGGTGCTTTAGACCACTGAGCCATCCTGCCGGGCCCCAAAAAGCTGAGATCTAGAGAAATTTTGTCTTTCAAAAATTCACAGGTGGGGCTAAGGAGATAGCTTGGCAGTCTAAGCATCGGCCTGGCAAGTGCAAGGTCCCAAGTTTGATTCCCTGGTACTGAATGCTGTGCTGGCTCCAGAACCCCAGGTGTACCTTGCTGGCCCTGAAACAAGGGGCGGTGGTCCATGCCTATAATTCCAGCACTAGAGAGGCTGAGACAAGAGGATCACTATGAGTCTGAACTGCATGGTAAGACACTATATCTATATACTTACTGAGACATTGCCCTAGTTCTGTTAACTTGTGTGACCTCTACACTCCAAATGGACATGGTGGCAAAGCGAAAAATGATTTAGAACTCACGGAAGTCTTCATGTAGTTTCTACCCCAGTGCTACAGCAGGCGTAAAGACTTAACAGATAACACAATGAGCTGCAAACAGTAACGCTGATGACTGAAAAGGAGAGAATAAAGTTAAAAAGAACAGAAGATGTATGAAAAGTGCATTGCAGGAACAGTACTGGGTAACTGTCCAGTACCCAGTCTTAGCGGTCCCGAAGACCTGCCTGACACCAGAGATCATTGATGCCTTGCGATGCTTTGCATCATGACGAAGCTATTTTTTTTCTTTTAGTGCATAACTCTCCATGGAGACTGCCCTTACACACATCTTCTGCATAGCACTGCTCCTTCTTTCTATTATTATTATTATTATTATTATTATTATTATTATTATTATGGCCGGCTCAGCCTGCCCTGGGGGTGGGGCTGGCGCAGCATGTGGCGCCAGGGATCGAACTGCTATCTCTTCGGTTGCCTACACTTTCCTAAGCAGGTGCTTTAGACCGCTGAACCATCTCACCAGCCCCTTCTGAAGCGCTTCTATGACTCACTGTACACTGACACGAACATTCCTTACTAGTTTCCATCTCCCTGCCACGCCTCTGTGTTTTTTTGGGTGAGTGGAAATCCCTTTCACATGTCCTGAGATGCAGACTGCTGATTTGGTGGGAACAGCCCTCCCATTGCCGAATCGCTGTGGTGTAAATGTCTTCTAATCCTACTAGGCGTGTAATTATCTTCAAGCCAGTCGGTCGGGAGCTTCCCTGGCTTCTTTAGGCAAATGTGGCTTTAATTTGTGAAATGATCTTCTGGAATTTGACCAACTGGAAAGAATTCCAAAGCATACAAATGTTACATTGTTCAACTGGTCCATCCCTCCCCGAACTGGACTCTCTGCGCTCTTATACCCTCCTATGTTTCCTGTTTCTTAAGAAGATTGTAGTTTTCAGGATTTGGACTTTCACTATTTTAAAATTTTGGACTTTGAGCTTTTGGGGATTGTAATTTTCCAGGATTTTAGGTGTAGAGATTTTAGACCCTCGAAGTGTCCCACTGAGGGAGGAGGTTGGGGTGGCCTCTATAGGGCACCACCATTGCCATCGGCTGAAGTCCTCCTCTAGGGTATCACCCCCTGGGCTGCCCCGCCCATGTACCGAGCAAGAGAAGGAGCAGAAACAGCTGCTAGGTGGGCATGGATGCTTGCCCGAAGAAGCTGCTGGCTGTAGCATGAAGCCACTAGGGGTGCTGGAAAGATGCAGTGGAGTCCACTGCAGCCACTGGCTCCGCTGTATGGGACACAGTCAGCCCCTCAAGCTTCCTTTCCTGTTCCTCATTATTATAGGATTCTGCGTCCCTTCATCCTTTTCTAACTGCAGACTGGCTCTTTGTGACTCTTCTACAATCTCTGAACTAAAACACCAGGCTCACTCCTGGGCAAAGGTAACAACTGGAAGTAGCTCCACACACAGAATCCTCATGCACACATCGGGGCACCACACTAATCCAGGGAGCTCTAGTATGGCCCACATACCGAAGTCAAGTACTTTCCTCAGTTAACTGTCAAAACAATCCCAGGTGGAGGACCAGGATGTTGACACCCACTTCACTGGCGGGGAAACTAAGGTGATGGTATTTAGGCCACTTCTTCAGTCCTAGAATCAGCAAACACCCTGGAGTCCAAGGCCAGGATGATTTTATATCCAGCCAGGGTGCAGATTCTGTGCCCACATAGGCTCCTTCTCCTGGGGGGGGGTCTCCACTCAGAATCAGAGTGCCTGGCATGCAAACACAGAATCAGGAAGGTCTTGGGGGCCAAGAAGGAGAGCAAAAAGATGCAGTGTGCAGACAGAAAGCAGCATAATCCTGTCAAGTTGCCTGTCTGGCGTTCACAAAGAAAAGTCCATTTTCTTCCCTGTCAGTATGCTACAAAAGGAATTAGCCTTCCTAGTGGCCCATTACCACAGGGCTGACTGTCAACATACATAATCCTCAAAATGTATTCAAATGTTGGAGCATCCTTGGCCTGGGTGATTGGAACTGAGGATGATAAGACTGTGACATTGATTGTGTGGCCACCCAGCCTTGGGAGTCCCAGAACTCGCACTCATTGACCATCCTACCACCTGCACAGTGGGGAGCCAACTCTTCGTATTTACTTTTGCATCTCCACACACTGTTCTGTGGCTCTCTATGGCATCCACATGCTTTTCGTTTCTCTCTACTCTGGACGTGGGAGAAAGAGTGAGATGCAAGGGTCGTGCCGTTGGGTCACCCTTTCTTAAATCAGCCTCCTCCCGGCTCTTCTTCCTGAGCTCTTCTCAATGACTCTTTTCCTTCCTGGAGTGCAGTGCGCTGGCCTCCTTCTTTGACTCACTCTCCTTCATCCCTCTGTTCCCTGGGATGACTGAAACCTATCACTTATACCCAAACCCTTGTCAGTTTACATTGCTAGCTTCTGACGGGACCCAGTTAAAGAATGTATGAAGCAGTGAAGTAGAGGATACTGTGCTCTGACTCCACAGGCTACTTTTTACTTTATTTTATTTTTTATTTTTTGCAGGACCAGGGATTGAACTCAGGCCCTTGTGCTTGCCAGGCAAGGGTTTATTCTACTGAGCTAATTCCCTGGCCCCTGCTCCAACTCTACAAACAGGATTTTAAGTTCTGTGATGTGTTGAATAGCTCCATTCCATCCATACGTAGCCAGAAGCCCCACCTGGGATGCTCACAATGCACTGTGATTTCGTGGGGGATCCTGGGTACTGACATGCACTTGTCCTCTGAGTCTGCTGCCCTGTAGGCCCCAACAGCTATTCCAGGACAGGTAGACCTGTGATGAGTGTCTGCTCCGCATGTACAGGTTGCTTTTTGCTCACCTGTTCCATAACAGTGTAACATGATGAGAATTCACATGGCACTTACAGAGCATTGGGTATGGTACACAGTCATGAGATTTGAAGTACTTGCAAAGATGTGTGCGGATTATGTGCAAATCCTACATCATCTTACTTGAGGGACTTGAGAATCCTCTGGCTTAGATCTGCAGGGTGATCTGGAGCCAGTCCCTGCAGATATTGAGGGGCAGCTAGGTTGGAGTTTTTGAGTTAAAGCACCAGAGTCAGGAAGTGGACCCCAGGAGCCAGGGGAGCCAGCTGCTGCCATGTGACATCAATGAGCAACCTCTTGCCTGGCACTCATTGGCCCATTGCACCTGGCTGCCTCCCAGGGCTGGCGACATAGAGACTAGGAGAGAAGATGGCAGCACAATGGAATGGGTCAGCTGCCTAGGGAGGCCAAGAGCATCACTCAGTTTTTATTCCTTATCTTTGCATGAGCTTCAGGGGGCAGGAATCCAAATCTGGTGACTGAGTCTAGCCTGGGGTTGCTTTTGTTTTCTGGGCAAGCATGCACATGTGCACCCAGCTGCCTCTGTGCCCCTATATCCTTTATATTCCACCCATTCTCTTGTGTGTCTGTATCCCATCGTGGGTATGCTTGTGTGCGTAGCAAATCATGTTTGAAGAAGAAGGCATCAGAGCCACTGCTCCTGTCTGCCATCTCTGTGGACACTGGGGACCAAGTGGAGGTCCAAGGGTCAGGTCTCAGGGCCTATGAGGAGCAGCACAGAAATCTGGTTCTGGGTTACTCACCCACATTGTGGGCAGAATTCTGTGGATGCCTAGGACTCCTGTCTGACCATTTGGAAACTGAGCCTCATCTGAACAGGGGCTTGAGCCTGCAACACAGGAGGAGAATGCTTGGCCTCCTTTCGGGGGCCAGATCCATGTGTGTGCAGCCCCAGCTCCGTGACAACTGCGATTTCATGGTTGTGCTCTCTGAGCCTGGACATCTCCAGCTGTGTTTTCTGGATCCTGGCCTCTGGGAGGCCACCAAGGGCTGGAGCCCTGGAGTGGAGTTCTGCAGCAACTGGGCACTTGATTTTCAGAGGGATGTTCCAAATAATGGCTCTCACCAAGAGAGATGCCAGGGACACTCCTAACATGACCTGGGCAGTGGCCACCACTCCCTATGGCACCCGGGCACAGTGTTCTTGCTTCACACCTATAGCTGTTGCCACTGATGCCCACACAGATTGCACAGCCTCTACCACATGGATGAGACACACATCAGCTGGGGCAGCCACTCAGGACAGCCAGGCCCGCTGTAGTGGTGGTCTGTGCAGCAGTGGCCCGGGAAGGGCTGGAGGCTGAGGCCAGGCACTATGGATCGGTCTGCGATCAAGCTCACTTCCTTCCCATCCACATGTGCTCCCTTTCTGTGTTTGCATGATCCCACTGAGGCCTGCCAGGAATGATTTTAGGCCCTGGTATTTGCATCCAGAATCCTTCCCAAGCTTCCGGTTTCTCCAGAATGTGAAAGGTTCTTGAAGGTAGGGCAAGATTTCAGAAATAGGAAAATCCCTAGTGTTTCATGGAGCTGTGGTTTCTCCTGGCAGGATGAGCACTGCATGAGTTCTTCCTGGCCTGATCAGGCTCGTGAGTGGGGCTGCATGAGCAGTGCTAGGCTCATCTGCACATGGCACACCAGGGACAGAATGAGTAGCAGCTCCCCAGGCACCTGGGCTTTGAGTTGAGATGACCCTGCTGGCTCTGCACCTTGAGGGGCCCCTGGCACTTATGTGCTCAGGCTGTGGTCCCCAGCATGAGGCCACTTACAGGGAGGTGGTAAAACCTAGTGGGAAGCCTGGGTCATAAGACTTGACCCTGAGGGGACTCTGGGATGCTGGCCCTTCCTCTTTCTCTTTTCCTCTCAGCCACCTCATTGCTCCACCACTCATTCACGCCACCACAGGCCCCAAACAGCAGGGCCAAGCAACCAGAGGCTGAAACCCTCAAACTGTGAGACAACCTAACCTTTGTTCTCTATAAACTTGTCACCTTGGATGTTCTGTTATAGTAGCAGAAAGCAGACTGACACTGACTTCTACCTGCAACTTCAGAAAATCCTACATAGCACAGAGAAGGGTGCTATGATCTAGGCCAGGTGATATCAGATCTGACTCCTTTGTAGGGCACTGGGCAGGTCAGTGAATCTGTCTGTCGCAGCTGGCCAACAGTGCTGCACTCCTGGGAAGCAAGGCAGCTATTGCTCTCAGGGGCAGGAAACTGGGCCAGACAGCAGGAGAGAGCAGGCCAAGCACAGGGTTTAACCAAAGGCCTGATGGGCAGGCACAGATGCAGGTGGTGGAGAAAGATCCCCACCCAGCTAAAGTCCTGAACTAGGATTGAAGGGCAGAGTCTGGAAACATGACATAGAAGGCAGTGGGTGAATGCAGAGCCTCTGTCAGAATAGCTTGGCCAGGCCAGCAGCTCCCACCAGCCCAAGTCTCAGACAGAGACATGCGTCATGGCCGCGGCAGCACCGCGGAGAGCTCCCCAGACACCGCCTGAGGCCTGCGGCGCTGGGAAGGATGCGAGGCTGCTAAGGGCCAAGCAGGAGGCTGTGATGAGGGTCTCTGGTGCCCACATAGGCATGGGGGAGGGCGAGGCAGAGAGTTTGCAGGTTCCCCTCTCCTGACGCAGGGAGGCTCAGCCACCAGAAGACCATTGTGCACACTGGGGGCTCGGGTCTCTGCATGGACAAGGGCAGGGCCCCACCAGCTTGAGAAGCTTCCCCAAGCCCTTCCTCCGAGCTCTGGTCCTACTGTCCTGGCTATATCCCCTCTGGCCAGGAGACACCCCCAGGCTCTGGGTTTCTAGCTGGAGACCCAGCCCGCTTTAGCTAATGAGTGAGGGTCAGGTGTGACCCTGATGGCATGGGCCAACGTCGCAGTGTTGGGACTCGGAGCCCCTACTGCTCCCAGTGTCTTTCAGGCTTCCTTATTCATAGCCAATCCCCCAGCCCCAACTTTCCAGTCCCCACCCTGTTCTCTGAGCAAATCAGAGAACACACATAGTCCTGTTCCGGGTCTCCACGAACATCTGAGACAGTCTTCCCTTCTCAAAACCCCATCTGTGGGCCTGTGCTGTGTCAGAGGGCCCAACCTCAGGGCATGGACATTGTGGAGGACCTGTGTTCGGCTCATACACACATGGCTCTAGGCTTCAGAAGCAGTGGCCAGAGGCCAGGGCACAGTGCCAGTGCCCCCACTTGGGCAGGGAGCTTGGGGTTCACCCTGGATGCTGCAGACTGACAGCCTCACCCTTTTCGCACGTGAGGGCCTGGAAGTCCTCTATGACAGGCGCACCTGACTTCAGGAGTGAGTGCAGTTTCCTCATCACACCCCAACTGGTGGGACAGGACGAGGGTCTTGTCACCTACCTATGGCATATGGAAGATGTCTGTTGCCTGACTTCATCCCCAGGATGACAGCAAGTACTGGGACGCACACAGGGCCTCTCAGCAGTGCCTGTGGTGGTGCTTTTGTCATGGGCAGTGTCCTCCCAGGCATAAGTCTCGATGGGGTCCATGTCTTCAAGACTGCGCAAATTGCTCAGTGTCCCCAGGAGACCAACAATGAGTGTGAAGCGTCAGTGCGAACCCCTCTGAGATCATGCTCCTCCCATGGTGACCTTGGACACACTGGTGTGGACAGTTGTGTTGTCACAGAAGCATTTTCTCTTCCTTGGGCACCGAGGAGGACACAGGATAGGGAGAGAGTCCACATTCAACCCTCCTTGATGACCTCGCAGTGAGGACCCGAGGGCTGCTGCGTGAAGCCAGGTTCCCTCTGCACCCTGAGCTGTGCTGTGAGCATCTTACCCTCAGTGGAACAATCTAGGGTGCCCTTTCATGTCAGAGGAGAAAGTGGCTGGGAGTGACAGCCATCCCTGGTGACCTTTATGAACCCCTGCCCACTACACCAGAGATCCCCTCCCGGCTCCCTCAGAATGGCAGAGACTGATCCTGCTCAGTCACTGCTGAACCCCAGGTGGTGAAACTTTGGTTCTTCCCTTGCCTTGAACTTTGCCATTGTCCTGGATTCTCAGGGGCCCCTTAGGGCAGCCTCTGGTCTTCACCCTATGGTCACAGGGGACATGGCCCTTGTGTCCCATGTTGAGGGTAGTCTGAGTCATGTTTAGATGCTTTTTGTGGCATCTCCCACTGGAGAGAGACCACTCCTTTACCACAAGAACACTAAGCTTCTGCTTGACCTCAGTGGACCTCGAGGAAGCTACCCAGAGAGGACATGC
Source organism: Myocastor coypus (assembly GCA_004027025.1). Classification (NCBI taxonomy): domain Eukaryota; kingdom Metazoa; phylum Chordata; class Mammalia; order Rodentia; family Myocastoridae; genus Myocastor; species Myocastor coypus. Next base: position 19,747 of record PVJA010001371.1, on the reverse strand, counting down.
ACATGCATCGTGGTGCAGCCTCCTGGCTTCCACAGGTGATCCTAGCTGACCAGCCATTCGCCCTTCAGCCAAGGTGCTATGCACGGGACAAGAAGTCTGTGTGGTCTCCCGAGCCCTTCAGGGAGGACCCAAGGAAAACAGTGGAGCAGGAGTCATGGTGAAAGGAGACACAGAGGAGTGCAGAGCAGAACTGTTGTTCCCAGGAAGTGAGGGCCATACCTGGGGCTAAGCAGGTGACATCAGGGGACTGTCCTAGTGCAAGATGGCCCCAGCTTCCAGAAGATGCCGCGTGGTGATCAGCACTGCTCAGAAGACCTGGGTGCATCCCGCGCTACCTTTTCTTGGCCCCAGAGCAAGGACTTTTGCTCAGGCTCCAGAGGGCTTGAGCGTGCACGTGGCCACAAGAGAAGTAGCGTCAGAGCCATGGTTCCACATATAAAATAGCAACTATGCAGTGCTGTGCAGCCCTGCAGTCCAAGTGGAGCAAGTGCAGCTGCTTCTCCCTTCCCTGTGGGCTTGGCGAGGTGGAGACTCCTGCCTGCCAGCAATAGGGTTCAACGTTAAACACACAAAATAGCAGGGAGGCTGGCAGGTCAGATCCAGGTGTCACGTGGGGTCAGGGAGCTCTGAGAGCTCGGTCCAAGAAGGGACTGGGCAACCCTGTGGGCTGAGTCGTCAGGAGTTCCCATGGCAGGTGAGCGAGTGGGTGCCAATAGGCCAGGGAGGAGGTTGCCTGACCCTCAGGTCCCTAGCTACTCCTGCATGGTCGGGTATGGCCAGGGCCTCAGGGCCTCTTAGACTAAAGAGATGACCAAGGTGCTCCTTCCACAAGAGGACAGTGTCGCAGGACCTCAGAGGTGGCCTGTGTCATGGGCATTTCCTTCAGCAGCTGTCCCCACAGCACAGGCCATCCCTGAACTTCCAGCTGGTGGTGTATGCTGACCCCAGCTAGGCCTCAGCCTTCCCAAGGGCTACCAAGCCTGTCTTTGGGTGTTGCATCAGTCTGCCCGCCATTCCCCACCCATGCTTTCACCTCCTTACCTGCAGGGCCCTCCTCCGTCCTCACCCATCCTCATCCCTGATGGGCAGAGTTGCTGGACTTAGGTATATACACATGTAAGAGAGTGGACTCTCCGAGATGTGTGGAAGGAGCTGCCCTCCCCAGGGGTTTAATTTCCTGGCACCCAAGACAAGAACTCCCCACATGAAACCCCCGCACTATCAGGAAGCCGCATCTCCACCCTCCTGCCGCCAAGAACCAGACCTGCACCCTGGCCTGACTGCAGGGTTGGAACAAAAGGCCCGTCCCTAGCACAAGGAGTCACACTTGGGTGACCCAACAGTCAGACACTACTCATGCCTCCACTCCCCTCAGCATCTAAGGAGCATTTCTCATTCATTATAGAACTAGTAATCCAAGAACTCCTTTAGGTCCTGCCCTTAAAACAATTCATTCCTTGTGCTTTCGTCTGGCCATCCGATCAATCTGTGTTTCACTGCAGACTGTAGGACTGTGCAGTTTTCCAACATTTGAGCCAAATATTCAACAAGTATTGCTGGCTTAATAATCCAAGGCCAGGAAAAGTGGCCAAGGAACCCTATTTCATGAGGCTCCAGATGGCAGGCTTCTCTGAGGTGTTATTGTGAGACTTTGCATGATTATCCATGGGATCTGTTCAAGATATTTTCCTCTGAAAGCAGATTTGGGATGGAGGCCCCATGGGTCACTTTTCAGAGCCTGGTGTGCTCTGGGATTAGGTTTCTCCACTCCTGGGAAGAGGAGCTCTTGATTTGAGGATCAAAGTGAATTTATTTTTCTTTTTCTAAAAAAAAGCACCTAGGGACTGACGAGATAGTTCAGTGGATTAAAATGCCTGCTTAGACAAGCTTAGGCAAGGGCAAAGACCACAGTTCCAACCCCAGCACCACATGCTACGTCAACCTCACCCCCAGGGCGGGCTGAGCCAGCCACAGTGTCTGGGGCATGGTGGTACACACCTGTAATCCCAGCACTGGGGAGGCTGAAAGCAGGAGGATCACCACAGGTCTAAGCTGCCTAGCGAGACCCTGCAACAACCAGATCCATGTAACAGTAAATAAAAAGCACACCTGTATTTTCACGGTGAATGTGAGTGAGCAGAAATGAGCTCAATACCGGGAAGCTATGCATTCCACATCCATAGCTCTGTTGCTATTAAAAGTGGTTGGGCCTCGAGGAGCAGAGCTGAGGCATCTGCCTGCTTCTACCAGCTAGCTGCATCCTTGGGTGAGGGACTATGGCACAGTGTGCCCACCTCCATAACCTCTGCCAGCCTCCCTTCCCCAGCAATGCAAAAGGCTGCTCTGGGTCAGGTTGGGCAAAGGGTTGAGTACTAAGGCCCAAAACACTATAGCATGGGCATGGATGAATCAGAACTTCCTGCTGCGAGGGTGCGTGGGGACAAGTGCAGCCTCTGCAGTGTCTCCCCTGCTGTGCTGTGGATCCTCGTTCCTGGACGGTGGCAGGCGCTGTAGGAGGACCTTTGAAGGGTGAGGTACTATTGTCTGCAGGTCCTTGGGGATGAGCTGTCCCAGGGGACAGGACCTAGACTATTGTGTCTCTTTGGTCCCTTGCTGTGACATCAGTGACTCTGATGCACCTTGCCTCCATGCCAAGACATGTTCCCTGCCCTCCTCCTAAGAATCCATCAGCTCGGAAGGAGCTGCCCAACGGTGGACAAAATAAGTTTTTGTCCTCATACGGAAGTCACCTTAAATGCTTTGTCCTGGCGACAGAAAGTGTGGAGACATGCTTGCCCAAGGTATAGCTCCAAGTCTAATCATGAGGCAGCACAAGAGGAGTACGAGGTGGGGGACTCCTGTGACCTTGGCCTGCGTTCCCCAAGTGCTTCGAGGTCATGAAGTCCAAGACCCAGGGGATTTCGCTGGCAACCCCAGAGCACATAGCGAACATGCTTCATGTGATTCTGCCCTGGCCCGCGCTGTTGTGCATGCAGGATTTCATTGCAGTGACCAGAGGCTCGAGTGGGGCCAGGGCCTGGTGCAGCAAGCAGCCGGAGCAGCCGAGGCTGTGAGCGAGAGCGTGGAGCTGTCGACAGTGTCCTGCCTGCGAGTTGTTCTTAGGAGGGAAAAAGCCCTTGTGTATGTCCTTGAAAGTGAATGGAAATGTAGGAGATTTTCTAATTAATTATTTTTGACTAGACGGAAGCCTTCTCAGACCACTTTGCCTGCCTCACTTCAGTCTCTTCAGTCAGGCAGGCTGAGCCCTTGGTGTCTTCGCTTACTGCTCCTCACCACCACTAGACACCCACCCCAGCCACCGTGTGACCTTCATCAGCCGGGTGCTGAGCTTCCAAAGCTGGCCAGCACAGTGCAAGTCAGCAGGAAGCCCGGGTCAGTGGTCAGGCCCTGGACTAATGGGAGGACAGGGAGTCAGAGCCCCGGCACGTGTCAGGGGCTCCCTCAGCCTCTGCCTCCTCACTTGGTAACCCTGACAGTGTTTCTGTGCCTCTCATGAGGACAGGGCCCGGGGCACGGACCCCAGCCTCAGCTCCTCCCCGAGGCCCTGGGGTACCTCCTGAAATAAGATTCAGATGGGTTGCCAGGAGGGGGCAGAGACCACTCCTTGTCCATGGGGACAGTCCCAGGACCCACAGGGATGCCCAGCACCATGGATGTAAGCAAAACTTTTGTGAATGTGTCTTGCATATGTGTATGCCTATGGCAATGTAAGAGATTACCAGTGGCCAATAGCGAAATGGAATCTGAGAATTATACGCAGGTATAATAAAGTCATGACAATGTGTGTTCTCTCTCTAAATATCTTACAGCACTCTTCGTTTTTCATTGCTGAGACAAAATACCTGATGTCAAAAGATAGGAGAAGAAAGGTTTATTTGGCTCACACTTTGTAGAGGTTTCAGCCCACAGGCCACTGGCTCTAATGCAGGGTGCACTGGGAAAGGGGCACTGTGGAGGTAAAAGAGTCCATGGTAGGCAGGAGATGGTAAAAACAAGCAATTAAGGGGTGCTAGCGCCATCTTTCTGTGTTTTAATGCTCTACCCAGGCTACCAGGATTAGGGTTGTACCAAACCAATCGGTACACTGATTTAGCAATCACAAGCCATCGATTGCAGCGTCGCACGCTTGATCCAGCCCCTATGGAAAGCCCAGATTTTGGGGTGGCCAGCTAGACATGAGTCATGACACACCCTCACCTTACAGCTTCCCTTGGGATTGGGTATGTGCCAGCATCACCACTCTGTTCTTGGGAACAATGGTAAGGGAGACATAATCCAGCTGGATGTCAGTATCAGGATGGCTGATCTGATAACTGAGATGGCTACTCAGTGAGTCATGGCCCACAGCACCCCGACAGGCTTCACCCTCGGGACAAAGGGCAAGGATACAAGATGCCATCGCATTATGAGGGTGGCACACAACTCAGACCCCAGGAATCTTCCATTTCAATCTCTTTGGACATAGTTGGCCCTGAAACAGCAAGAAGCAAAGCCATACTCTTGCTGTGTTATGGAGTTCAGAGAGAGGGAGAGAGGGAAAGCAGGAGCAGGGTGGCCACTTTCTCCTTCAGCCAGCGTGACCAGTCTGAGCCCAGGAGATGCTCCGGGTAGTGCTTGGCCTCACAGCTGAAGCGTGTGAACTCTGGATTGGACTTCGCCCTCTACATAGGCCCACCAGATAGCAGGCACCTGCATGGCCTTGTCAGTCTCTGACCCAGTCCTGGTGCTGGAGTAGTAGATGGGTACCAGGTAGCAGAGTAAGCCAGGGGTTCAGAGTTATGTCTTCCACAGAACAGGGGGACTGTGAGGCAACGCCAGAACCAGCCACCCATTTGTCAGTTTCGTAGCCACGTAAAAGGCCTACAGAATTTTTATTATTTATTTATTTATTTTTGTCTTTTGGGGACAGGGTCTCGCTATGCAGTTCAGGCTGGCTTTGAGCTCACTTTTGTAGCCCAGGCTGGTCTCAAACAAGCACCGATCCTCCTGCCTCAGCCTCCCAAGTGCTGGGGTTACAGGCATGCGCCACCATGCCTGGCAGGGTTACAGAACTTTTCAAACAAACACAGGTACCAACCAAGAGTAAACTAGGAATCCCTTCCCCCAGAGACCCACACAGTGCCTTCCAATAGTGAGAGTGGTGAGGACTGCCAGGAAGCAGGAAGAGGAGGCAGGGGAGGAGCAGCCCAACACCCGGAACCTGCACACATGAGCCACACAGGGTTTCCTGCATCTCCAAGGACAGGGCTGGAGCTGGGGATGGGTGGTGGGCAGAGCTGGGGACTCCTATGCTCTTACTTTCCTAGAGTTGACTGAGAACATGAAGAAAGCAAGTAGAATTTCAAAAACCCAAGAAATGGAAAACATCTGAAGAAAGACTGCAAAGCTCAAGGAGAAAGAAGTAGGCAGAGGTGAAGGAGGTGGCCCAAAGCCCAGGCAGGCTCTGCACCAAGGTTTCCAGGCTGCCCTTGGGGCCAGCCCCCGATGATGACGCTGAATGCCCTGCCGCATGTCACAGGGAGGCAGGCTGGTGCCAGGGAAGGGCAGGTCCACTTCCTTGGAGGAGTGCAGAGGGGCAGGCGCAGCCAGAGACCCGAAGGTCTAGTGTAGGTGGCTGACAGGAAGCGCAGGAGCCACCACACCCTGGCCCCAAGGCCCACAGATGACTTGAAAAGCCTCCATGCCCTGAGCCAGAACGGAAAGAGGTGTGCAAGATACTAACATGGTCCCCAGCCTTTGTGCAGCTCATCTACCCCAGGCGGACCCACCACCCAGCAGACACAATCCAGGCTTTCAGCTTGCACATGCAGGGAAAGGTTCTACATGTGTGTGAAGGACAGAGTACATGTTCTGAGAAATATATTCAGCAGGTAGGACTCGAAGTGCTGATGGGAAATAGCCGGGTGAGGGCCAAGCCCTGTGGACAGGGCTTCCTGTGTCTGGATGAGGACTTCATAGACAAAGCGCAAGACTCAGCATGGGTTACAGTGTTTGACAGGGGAGCCACGCCCATGTGTACCATGCCAGCTATACTGCAGAAGCACAGAGGAGAGGATGTCCTGTGGGTGTGGACACCCCCTCCATCCTGGCTCTAAATGTCTCACCCACCCCAGGCTGGGAATTAGGGTGCCACCTATGAGAATGGTGGGGACTGACCCTAGCCCTGTCTTCCTGATTCTACCTAGTGTGAAACCTTCAAAGACCAGAAGAGAAATGCTTTTAATTGAATCTAGAATCTCAGAATCCATTAGGATTAAAACCAGCTTTGGGGAATAGCGCCAATAAAGGAAGAATGAAAAACAGAGATGGACATCTATGAACTGTCCAGCAGCTGCAGCCCCTCGGTGAGCCAAGAGCAGGGCCTGCGAGTATGGGCCAATCACTGGGGGAAGCGCTGTACTGGCTGTGTGAGCAGAAATGAGAAGTAAGCTGCAGAAAGGAAGGTGGGAGGCTAAACCAGTCCTCATCGGCGTTGCCCGCACCCCTGTGTTGTGTGCCCTTTTGAGGCCCAGAGAAAAGGATTTTAAAAACAAGCAGGAGGGGAGATAGCTCCATGGCACAAGTGCCTGCCTGGCAAGTGCAAGGTTGTGAGTTTGAACCCCAGTCCTGCAAAAAAAGTAAAAAATAAATAAAAATAATAAAGATAATAATAATAATAATAAATAAAAACAGGAGAGCAAAAGGGTGACATCAGATTGAAGTCATCCAGGCAAGTAACTTGGTGTTGATCCAAACACACATTGTGCACAAAGTAGACCTGGATAAGATGGAAGCACAGTATACTGTAGAGCTTGGAGTTGATGTAAAGAAGTGCCACACCATGGTCAGGAGTTTACAGGCAAGAGCTGATTTTTGTTTTCCATGGTACCATGTAAACACACTTATATCTACAAGCTGTACCAATGGACAAAGTAGAAGAGAGTGAAAAGGTCTAAAAACATGTAAAGAAAGGGGGAAGTATATTGGTTAAGAAATCAGCTACGTGCTTTAAAAGAGTCAATGGGAATTATTACTAAAGATAGAAGATTGCTTTATTCCAACACATCAGACCCAAGGAGCATGGCCAGGATGCTGCGATGACTAGTGCCGAGTGGTCCAGGAAGTCCAGCACTGCCTGGCCTCGGACTTCCCAGGTCCTGCCTTTGTCTGCACCTTGTGCCCTGACACCAGACTGTGGAAAGGTGGGGCAGGATATGCACAATGGGAAAGGGCTCTTGGCCTCCTGCTTACAAATTACCAGCCACACCGAGCCGCTGGCTCGAGGACAGTGAGAGGGTGAGACCAACAGGACCTAGGAGCCTTTTCCATGGCCTCCTCAGGCCCTTCTGTGACATTTTTCTTACTTGACCAAGCACCTCCTTGTCTAGGCTCCACCTACCCTCACCAGAATGTCATGTCCTCAGGACACCATGCTTCCTGCTACTGGCTATTCACACTATAGCCTGTGCTTACCCAGGGCCCAGGGGACACTGACCATAGCCAGTAGCATGTGGTCAGATCAGAACAGGAGAGACAGGCAGCACAGAGGATTGGGCCCTTGGAGATCAGGGTTGGCAGCCCTTAGTTGCCTTGGGCTTCAAGCTTCAGCAAGGGATGTCTTGGCAGAAGTTAGAGCTCTCCTGGGCAGCACCAGGCTGGCAAAGACCAGACTTCAAGGGTTCTCGCCAGGAAGGGCCACATGACACCAGTGTGACTTCCAGTGTGGTCAAGCCCTATGCTGGACACTGAGACAAGAGCACTTGTAGAATCTGTAGTCACCCTGAGAAAGGAGTGTTGGGTTAGACATCAATGCACGCAGCACACCAGAAGTGGAATTACAAACTCGTTGCGTGAGCCCATAGAACCTGACCTAGCTGGAGAGTCAAGGACAGTTTCCTGGAGGAAGAGCAGTTGTTGAGGACCTGCAAGTCACACACATGAAAGGGAGTGGAAGGCTGTGGGGGCAGGGATGGCCCCAGCACATTTCTTCAGCATATTGCACCACCTTCGTCCCATCATGCTCATGTACTATGGGACACCAAGGGACCAGAGATGAGCATGTGGAACTGGGCACAGGTGACTGAGGACACCTCATGGTATGTAGTGCATGGCTTGTATGGCAGCGGGAGGCGTTCCTGACCTTGAGGGCCAGCGGCCACTATCTTCACTGCAAGCAGGCATCTCCGAGTCACAAGTGCCTCAACGTTTCATTGCTGTGTGCTGAGTTCCTGCAAGGCAGCTCCAAGATGAGCATGTCTATGAGTTGACCAGGACCTGGGATGGAGAAGATTGAGATCAACCCACAGTGAAAAGAACAGGAGAGGGACAGCAGCACAGGTGGAGAGGCACTGAGCTGCCGGGGCTCACTCTGGACCTGCAGGGGCAGGGGCAGGGGCAGGAGGAGTGTGCCAACCTGGGTGGTGCTGTGTCCCTGTGAAGCTCAGCTTTGGTGGCAGAAGCTCAGAAGCCCTGGCCACAGGGCATCTGCCTGGGAGCCTCCCGGAGATTCACACAGCCCAGTAGCACCCACCAGGACACAGGGGTTATGCCTACACTCTTTCTTGACTCCTTTGTGGCTATTTTTTTCTCAGGGTTATTCACATGTCAGAAAATATTAGACTGATGGCTGGGATCCTACCTCCCCTCCCCCACAATAGTTCAGCTTCTTTCTCACAAGGGTGCGGGCCATGTCTGGGACTGAGCTGTGGGAACACAGCACCACACAACCTGGCCATGGCCACTCTGCTTGGCCCCCAAGATGCTGTGGAAGTCTGATGGCAGGGCCCCATGCCTAGGGAGGTTTCAGCTGCTCACATTCCCATGATTCTATGCACAGCTGCACACAAGGTGAGAGGGACAGACATACCCATGCATTGGGCCCAGAAGTTCAGCACAAAGCCACCCCATAGGAGCTCAAGGAGGAGACTTCCTTTGTAAGAGACAGGAAAAAACCCTCTTGTATGGTTTATGATTATGTATACAAATAGAATAATACATGTACAACCAGCACTGTGAAGTTTTTAAAGGAAATGCACTTGGATGATGTACTAACCCGTATGCTATATAATCTATATAACAAATGAATCTGCAATCTAATATGAGAAGCAAACCCATAGGAGCAGTAATTTATAGCCATGCTATCTGGGTCCAAGTTCCTTGCAAAATATGTGACCATGGCAAAACTGTCTCAGTGTGCTGAGAAGTGCGAGTTAGGATGCTGGAAGTTTAGTGAGACGTGTAACATGATGCTCTGGAAACAACGATGTAAACAAATACAAGCTGTGCCTGTGGACTGCCGCCCTCCTCATATAATGCACAGTCCTCCCAGCTCCACCAGTATTTAGCATGCACTAGCACTGTGATCTCAAGCAAAGGAGGCCAGCGGCCTGTGGGGTGGGCTGAAGTGTGGAGAAGATGCGGTGGACAGTACGTGGTCCTGGAGTTGCGCAGTTCCTGCCGGCTCACTCACCATATGTGAGTGTCCGCAGTATAAAGGACTTCAGATCATTGCTGCTTCAGTAGCTCAAGATTGACTGGTACTCTCCATTATTTCCAAAATAATTAAATTCCTTCAGAACATATGTGTGTTTTATCAAAGGATATTTGACTTCTAAGCTGATGTACAGGAAGCTCACTTATTGGCATTCTGTACTTTTGAAAGCTCACATGTGCATTAATTATGGCAGGGTCTCCCCTTTTCCTCTTTCACCCCTCCGTCATGGAGCTCAGCAACAGTAGATGTAATAGCAGAAGATCCTCCTAGGCCCATACACCCATGGTTACCACATATCTTTATCCAGAGAGGCCAGAAAAACTCAGCCAGGCCTTAGATACTTGCGTCTGGGCTGTGTCACACCCTCTAAGCACCATGTCCTGGCTTTCCTGGAGAGATGTGGGGAATCCAGAAGCACATGGACAGCCACTTCCCTGAAGCTCCTCATTCTTTATTAAATGTCCCAGAAGATGCTCGAGTCCTTGATGTGCACACTCTGAACGACAGGGCATGAATATGTAAAGCAAAACTGACAAGACTGCGAGGAGAAGTGCACACATCTAGCACTGGTGGAGACTTCAGCACCCCTCTATCAGTGACGGACAGATTCAGAGGGCAGAAAATAAGCCAGAGTAAGGATGCCTGAACGGAACCTCCCGGTAGCATGCAGAGAAAGAATATGGCGCTCAGGACAGGGCTTCACTCAGCAGCAGTGTTTGAAGAAGATGGGAAAGAGGAGCCTCAGCGTGCGAAGACCATACGTGACGAGTCCATGGCTCATGTCACACCCCACTGTAGGATGCTGAAAGGATTTCCTTCAAGCTAGGGATGAAAGAAAGACATCAGACTCATTCAAAATCCCGGAAATCCTAGCCAGTGTGGTTAGGCAAATCAGAAAGGAAGAAATAAAATCTGTGTGCAGAGGATTTCACTTTATGCGTAGAAAAGCTCTGAAGACTCCCCCAAAAGGCTGTTAGAGCCAACAACAAAGGCTCAAGATGAAAGATCTAGGCACAAAAATCAACAGTGTTTCTATGCAGTAATGGACAATCCAAGGAAGAAATAAAGAAAACAATCTTACTTAAAATAGCACGAAAAAATTATAGGAGTACATCTAACCAAGGAAATGAAAGATTAATATCTCCAGATGATAAAACATTGCTGGAAGAAATTGAAGAATACACAAAAATTATAAATACAGTCTCTGTTCATGGTTGGGACATTTAACATAGATCAAATGTCTGCGCTACACAAAGTGGTCTGCAGACTACATAGTGATCCAGTTGAAAACTCTAATGGCACATTCCCGGAAACAGAACAGCGACCCTGAAATTCATGAGGACACACCAAAACAATCTGAGGAAGAACAAAGACAGAGAGGTTATCTTCTTGATTTCCAGTTATATTAGTCAATAGAGTGTGGTACCAGTGTGTAGCCAGACACACAGACTCAATACATAGAACAGAGAACCCTAAGTAAGCCTGTGAACATCTGGTTGGAGAGTTTTTAACAAGTTACCAAGCATACACACTGGGGACATCTTTGTCTCCCCAGAAGAATAAAACCAGAGCTTTGTCTTATACCACACATAATAACGTACTAAAAGAAATTAAAATCTTAAACATAAGACTAACACATAAAATTCTTGGCAACAACAGAGGAAAAACTCTATATATTGTTTTTTAAAAATGCATTTAGCATAGGGGATACAGTGGATACAGGGTCTCACTACATAGATCAGACTTGTAGTCTATACATTTGTTTTGATAACAATATTTTATAAAACTTTTCTTTCAAAAGTACAAGAAAACAAAAACAAAGTAGAACTAAAGCTGGGGAGATAGCTCAGTGGCATAAGTGTTTGACTGCCAAATGCAAGGTCTCAATTTGATTCCCAGTACCAAAAAAAAAAAAAAAAAAAAAAAAAAAAAAAAAAAAAAAAAAAAAAAAAAAAAAAAAAAAAAAAAAAAAAAAAAAAAAAAAAGAGCAACCAACAAAATGAGAAAGTAAGCTATAGAATCCAAGAAAATGCTTGCAAGCCATCTACCCAACAAAAGATTAGTACTAAGAATTTATAAGGAGGGTGAGGAGATAGCTCAGTGCTTTATGCACTGGTCTGGCAAGCGCAAGGTCCTGAGTTTGATCTCTGATATAACAAAAGAAAAAGTATAAGGAACTCATGTAACTCAATAGCAGAAAAACAAATAGCCCAGTTAAAAATGGACAAAGGCACAGGGACCAGGGTTTGAACTCCAGCATGCTATTCTAGCCCCGCCCCTGGTGTGCCCTGATACAGTAATTAAGCCTGGGTGTGGTGGCACATGCTGAGATGGTGATTGAGACTGGGCATGGTGGCATTGCCTATAATCTCAGTGCTTGGGAGGCTGAAAACAGGGGGATCACTAGAGTCTGATCTGTATAGTGAGCCCCTGTAACCCCTGTACCAACTACATAAAAAAAAGAAAGAAAAAATGGACAATAGGTCTCAGTGGATTTTTTTTTTTCCACAGAGGAATGTATTTCATGGCATATAAAAAGATGCAGAACACTTCACATCATTAAAAGAATAGAAATCAAAGCACACAAGGGAACACTTCACATATGTTAGGATAGCGAGGATCCAGAGGTGGAAAGGTGACACACATTGGCTGAGCCAGTAGAAAAAGGAAACTCAGCACACAGCCAGTAGGAAGACGGGTCGGCACAGACACAATAGTAAACAGAGTGGAGGGTCCTCAAAAAAACGCAAGCACGAACTCCTCAGCATCCCGCTGTCCCCGCTTTGGGTGTGCATCCAGAGGAAATGAGAGCAACCTGTCAAAGGGACATCTGCCGCCTGTGTTTAGAGCAGCATTATTTATAGAGGCCGAGAGACGGAAGCAAGGCAACTGTCCATCCTCAGATGAACAGATAAAGAAAACGCGGTGTATAGACAGCCACACAATGGAGTATTCTTCAGTCTACAAAAAGGAGGAAATCCTGTCGCTCGTGACCGCCTGCATGGTCGGGAAGACGCTGTGCCCAGAGGACAAATATTGCACCACCCCAGCTTCCTCATCTGTGGGACTCAGCAGTGGGAGGCATGGAGGCCACCAGAGCTACAGGGGGAGGTGGGGCTGGTGCAGTCAAGGGTATGCATTTCCAGGTGAGCATAAGCAATTGCTGGAGAACTGCTGCGCAGCATTGAAGAGAAATTAATTAGAATTAGTCCAATGAATTAATGAGACTCTGTTGTACTCTGGAAATTCGCAAAGGAGCAGATCCTAAGTGCTCATAGAGGCTCACTCTGGGGATGTTGGGCATGCTAACCAGCAGGGTGTGGTAGTCACTGCACAACGCGTATTTATATCACGCCACCAGGTTGCACACTTACTTGTGGGCAGCACTTGCTTGGCGATCATTCCTCAATGAAGCTGGGGAAAAGGAGGTGAAAAGAGTAAGAAACAAGGGTGTGGCCCGTGCACCCTCAGCTGCACCCTCGGGGTGCGTCACCAGGGGCTCCCCGGGGGACAGTGGGCTGCAGCTTGGAAGGAGCAGGTCCCGAGAGAGTGGGACCACTGTGCTTGGTGCTGAGTGCCATTCACAGGGGCGTGTTGCATCTGCATTTGGGAGCAGACACCCCTGATCAGTGAGCGAAGAGAGGCCAGAAGTGGGAGCCGGACCGCCAGACAGAGGCTGGGCACTTGTGCAGGCCACATGCAAGGCGGCCCCAGCCCCAGTATTTTGTTCTGTTACAGGACAGCTTTCTATCTCTGTCCTCTAGTCTGCACACAGCACATGCACACACAGCACACACAACAAAAACACTCAGACACACAGATACACACACAGCATGCTCATACACACATACTACACATAGGGGAAATCAGGTAAGACTGGAGAAGTCTGTTGGCTTCCTGGAGATTTGTGGTGACAGCTGTTTAGCCGTTACTGTGGAGAGCTGGAGGGGTGACTTCCTATGAATCTATGCTTCAAAGTAGAAAGCTTTTTTTTTTTTTTTTTAAACACATCATGAGCTCTGAGATTGGCAGAATGCAGCAAGCAGACATTCACATTGCAGGTGATTCAAGGTTGCATGCTTATGGGTAACACTATCAATGAGCGAAACACACCAAGTGCCCAGGTGGCCACCGCGTCCACGTTCATGAGGATATGCATCTGTCAGTGGCCTTTAAGCTGCTTCCCACCGGAGGGAGGGACTGTGTCAGCTGTAGGTGAGTGCCTGGGGCCCTCTGTGTGCCTGCCCACGGTGCCTTCTATGATACCCAGGCCGTAGAGTCCAGCAGGGGGTGGATCTTGGCCCCTCACTGCTTGGCTTCTCTACAGAAGAACAAAGCCACCAGTGAGGACAGAATCCTGTGACTTTCTCCCTCCCCTCCCTGCTGTGCCCCCCTCTGTGGTGTCCTCTGCCTTTGGCATGGTGGCTGTGAAGAGGGGGCGCCCTGAGGGACATCACACTCTCCTCCACCCCCGCATTGACTCCTTAGCCCTTCAGTCATACCTGCAAGGGGCCCTTCACATGGAGCAGTCCTCTCCTCCGTGGCCCCTTTCTTGGACCATTGCATTTTCAAGGGAACACACGCCCCCTGCAGTCCCCATTTCTCATTTCTTAGGCCAAACACCCAATCGTGCCCCATGGGTCACGTGTAACCATGACTGTATCCTTCCGTCTGGTCTCTGCGCCGTCTGCAGCACCGCCTGCCCCCTGCACATGCTGTCTTCTTCTCCGGGTATCCACGCTGGCCCCCACCATCCTCTCTGACCACTTTCTCCTGGGCATCTGTACAGCCCCAAGCACCACTGGGGGGAGGGTCTCCTTCCGTCTTCTACCTCCTTGGAGTGCAGGATGCCAGCACGGGTCCACATTGAACAAGAAAATAATGATGGAACCAGGGAGTATGAGGTCTTAACCTCTCTCTCTGAGGCCATCATGACACCTGCCTACAGAGGGAGAGAAGGGAAAGGGTCACTGTACTGGGAGCGAGGCCCAGGCTAATGAGGAGAGGCCCATAAGTGTGCCTGGAGCTTGTGACCCTTGGCTTCTTGCCCCCAGGTGGCTCGGGGCTCAGAATGCGCTGGCTGCTGCACACGGTGGAGGTGTGCGCTGTCTGACCCAGTACAGACTGCTGCTCCCACCAGCTGCCCAGAGACCCACTGTGGGCAGCCACAGCCAGGTGCAGACCATGACCTTAGCCCAAGCTCCCCTCATGGCTTTGGAGTTGAAGAGAGGCTCAGTGAGGCACCTCTCTGTCAGGAAACAACACCCGAGCTACTCAGTCTGGGGCGGAGACTCTCACCATGGGACCAGGTCTGCACTAAACCACACAGCATAGAGACAGCAGCTCCCAGGCACTTCCTTCACCCTATTGGCTCTCAGAACCTGAGCGGGGATGAGGTAAGACGCTCTGCTCTGCTCCCATGGACGACGTCCAGAGAAGCTGGCAATGAGCCTATCTGGGAGTTCCTGGACAGGACTCTGTAGACCCAGCTCAGTAAGTGCAGGGATCACAGGGCTGTGGCAGTCATTGTGTGATATAACAGAACTCTGGGCCCATCTCATGGGTGGTGGTGTGGTGATGGGCCTATGGGCAATGTCCTGTGCACCCGATCTGGGAGCAGGACTCCTATGCGGGAATCGGTGAACCAGGGTGGAGACTTCCGGGTAGGGTAGATGCTCCATGGCTCTGCCCACCACCTGCTTGCTTGTCACATGCTGTGAGTGTTTTGGGGATCTTTGTAGGCTCAAAGATGAGTGACTAGGGCTGGCCAGATGACTCAGCGGATTAAAGCACCTGCTTAGGCAGATGTGGGGACTGCTGGTTCAATCCCCCAGTCTGCCTTGCCAGTCTCACCCCTGGGGCACGCTGAGATGGTGAATGAGACTGGGCAGGGTGGCACGTGCCTGGAATCCTAGCACTTGGGAGGCTGAAAACAGGAGGATCACTACAAGTCTGATTTGTGTAGTGAGACCCTGTAGACCCTGTCCTAAATTAAAAAATGAAAAAGATGACTATTCAGTCTCCCTATGATTTCACTTGACTGACCTTGGTCAGGGAAGTCTGGTGTCTTGCTTGGACAGAGGGGCAGACACCAGACACTTGCTTGGACACTGGGGCAGTGAGGCTAACCTTTCTTCCAAGAGATACAGGCTGTGGCCACTTGTACCCCATCCACAAGATGCCCAGGAGAGCTTGGCATGAGGCCAGAGAACTGAGGGGTCACCTCAGGGTGCCCCAGCCTTGAGCTGCACTACCTTGTAGTCCTCCTTTGTCCTGGTATGAGAGAAAGCAGAGCAGGGAACCTGGAACATCAAACGCAGGAAGTTCTGATACAGTTTGCTGTCTGGTGCAGACGCTGTCCAGTGCACGCCAGAGGGAAACTAACCATGGTGAAGTCTTGTCCACCACAGCTGCGGAAAGCCACAGGGAAGTAAGTGGCCAGCACATGGCCCCACCATCTGGGGCCTCAAGGAAGAGAGTTCTGGGTACCTCACACGTCCTTTCCTGTGAGTTCTGCACCCAGAAACAATGGCCAAGCCCACCAACTGGCCCAGAGTACCTGCTGGCCCCCTGAAGGGGGTTGGAAGGTAGATGCTTCCCTGTTGCAGCTCCCTGGGACTGACTGAGTCTCCTGTGGGTCACTAACACCTTGCCTCCCTGCTGTGCTGTCACCTTCCTGACACAAATTTCCCCCTGGGGAAGGTGAGCCTGAAGTCTTGCCCCACACCCTTCCTGGAAGTGCAGATGCTCCAGGCCTGAGAGTCCAAGTTCACAGAGACCCAGAGGGGCCCTCAGACTCCATGGCTCCAGACTCCCTTTCCACAGCTCAGTTTCCTGATGCCTTCTTGGAGCCCAGACGTGAAGCAGCTATTGTCCCCTTCTCGTCAGACAAACTCCGGACATGAATCTGCCTTGGAGAATGAGATTTTGCCCTGTTTTCCTCCAGTCTGACCCTGGGATCCTCCCTATCAAATTCAGGTGAGGAAAAAATAAATCATAGCATCTTTACCTTGGAAAACTCAGAGACCACAAAGCTTTAAATAGAGCATTGTTGGGCCAGAGTTTCGGAAGGACAACGATTGTGTTTCCCGAGTTCTGACACATGCCCTCTCCCCCAGAGTATTCCTGATCCTGAATTGGGGCTGTGCCTTACAACAGAGTTTGTAGTTAATGTCATTTTCCTGTTTTTTTGTTTTGTTTTTTTGTAGACAGAGTCTCACTGTGTAGTTCAGGCTGGCCTTGAACTCAGGGCAATCCTGGCTCAGAGTGTTGGGATCATAGGCCTGTGCCACCACATTCGGCCTCTTTTCATTCTTGAAACAAACAGAAACTCTCCCACCTAGCTGATTCTTCATCTTTCACTCAACAGTCTGAGCTGCCGAGTGCTTTCACTGTGGGATTCACTTAAACATGTCCAGGAGCACAAGGACATGGTGGGTGCTATCCTGAGCACGGGTTCCTCGGCAAGGTTGTTTTCCATCCGTTTCTAGCCTGTCCTGCCCGTTTTTTTCCTGTACTTCCCTGAATCCCATGCACTCCTCTTATGGAGCTGGTGTGTTACTCTTCCAAGCCCTCCTTGTTATTTGTAAGAGTTCTTTCCCTGATTATGACAGTGCTCAGGATCTACTTGAAGAAAAGCAAACAAATTTGTTCAGCTAGTTTCTTTGGTGGTCTACTTTTTTCCTAGTGCTTTGAAAAAAGCAGTCAGCTTAGATTCAATGGCCTCCAACATTACAAGCTTCACTGGTGGCCCACTGAAATTGCAGAACATTTCATGTATATGCATCTGCTTCCTCTTAGTCCAAAGAGAAGAATTTTCTTTTCCTTTCTTCTTCTTTTTTTTTTTTTTCTTCTTAGCAACATCAATAGGGAGGTGGGTCATGCCCACACACTGTGCTCTGTAGAGCTATTGTGAGGACAATATGCAATATGTCAACTTTTAAAAAAAGAAAGGGGAAAAGAAAAAAAAAGTAATGTTGATTGAATGTGTTAATGTTTAATTGTTTGATCAATCTTATATACCTATATGTATTAATCTAAACTGATCTGATGATAAAAATATGTAATATAACCACTGTTAAATTTAAACAAAAAATAAAATACAATAATATAAAATAAAATAAAAAAAGAAAAAAGCAGTCAGCTATGGGCCTTGCTGGATTTGGTTGTGTGGACTAGAAGGCCCTGGACATTGGCGATAGTTTTTCCAGGGTCCTGGCTATAAATGAAGCCTCTGACAACTTCTGGGGTCACCTCCTATGGATGGGAGCAGGGAGGTCCTGTTCTTCCCAGCTAGGGCCTCCCATGACTTTTGCACTACTGGCCAATGCCCTCTCCTGCCTGATCATCAGCTGCTCCCTTAAACAAGTTATCACTCAATGGCATACCCTCTTCCCCTCCCTCACTTTCTTTCACTCCTCTCCTCCTCTATCATCTCCTTTCTCTTCTTTGCATTTTTAT
This sequence comes from Myocastor coypus, assembly GCA_004027025.1. Lineage (NCBI taxonomy): Eukaryota > Metazoa > Chordata > Mammalia > Rodentia > Myocastoridae > Myocastor > Myocastor coypus. The sequence continues at coordinate 1,794 of PVJA010001371.1, read as the reverse complement.
AAAGGCACTCTGTGTCTACCACTGTGCTCGGTGTCATGGAGGTCATCCAGATGGCCTCTAGCATAAACAGATTTTGCTCTGTTTATTATCAGATACAAAGGCTCTGATCTCATGGGTCCTTTGTCCTAAGAGCAAGCTACCTGGACAGTTCTCAGCTATAAACACTGTCACCTTTACATATACTAAATCCTGAGAGAGTGGATCCTATAGGCCATGAAGGTCCAGGCTGATAACTTTGGCTGCCACTTGAGATTCTGTTGGCCTAACTACAACCGTGCACATAGCCTGGCTATGCTGTAGCTTCAAAGCCCAAATTATTTCCATGGAAACAACCTGTAACCAAAGATGTGCAGCTTGAGCAGTATCTCAGAGCACCTTGCCATGATGTCCAGGGGTGCTTCTGACCTATGAGACCACACACAGCCCAGATTCGTGGGTCCCAGCTTTACACCGAAGTAAAGCCATCACTCTGCAGAATTCCATGCCTGTTATTCAGGTTGACTTGGGGCCCAGGAGAAAGGCAAAAGGAGAAAATAGTCTCTCTGACAATAACTGGTCCCTGTCCTTGATTGAGCCAGGGCTCCTCATCAGGACAAGCTTCTCATACCCATCTGCTGGGAGAGACCTACCTTTGTCCTGTCCCAAGTCACCTGATAATTTCTCTGGTCAAAAGATGTCTGATGGGCCCAGCAGGATGGCTCAGTGGTCTAAAGTGCCTGCTTAGGAAAACTTAGGCAGCTGCAGGGACCACAGTTCGATCCCCGGCACCACATGCTGCGCCAGCCCTGCCCTCAGGGCAGGCTGAGCCAGCCATAGAAATAAATAAGCAAACAAACAAAATACACAAAAAATTGTCTGATGCATAGTTCCTGGAGCCTGAGTCCCTTCACTGAGGTAGGATGGCCTTATTGTGTGGTCCTGTTCCTACAGGATCTGGCTGAGACCCCAGCCAGCCCAGCGTCTTTACCTGGTGTCTTTCCCTCCTGATCCATCATCTAAAGACCACACCTTTAATAAATAACAGGAGAATAATTACAAAGTAACACCTCTATGAGCATCACAGCATGAGACACACATACACACACATACACACACACAAACACACATGAAATAGACTGGCTAAAATCTAAAATGTAGACACCACCAAGTGTTGGTGAAGATGTGGAGCAACAGGAGCTCCAGTTCATTACTGATTGAAATACAAAATAGTACTCTTGATAAAGAGCCAGAGTGGTAGTTTTTTTTTTTAATAAAAATAAACGTGGGTGTACCACATATGACTGTTTACCCTGCTACGTCAACCCCACTGGGTTAAGAAAGATGCAGCCAAGTAGTCAAGCATGGCAAATGTGTCAGAGTGCAACACGGAGATGTGGCCTTGAGCACCTTGCCTTGTCCCTTGCCCCTTTCTTTCTGGCTCTCTTCCTCTACTCTGCTTCCTGATTACTACAAGCTAAGTAACTTTGCTTCATCACACCCTTACTCCTACCTTAGAAATGGCTGACCATGGGCTGAGTCCCCTTAAGCTGTGAGTTAGATAAACATCTAGTCAGGTGTAGTGTCCTAGGCATGGGAAAAGCCAAGTAAGACATCAAAGTACATGGCAATCATACTTCTGAGTAGTTAGCCAATTAGCTGAAATTTTTTATTTCTGCACAAAATCATACTTATGAATATTTATGGTACCTTTACTAATAACTGGAAACTTGGACCCAACCCATCACCTTTGACAGGTGATGATGAATAGCAGTGTGTGATTTGTCTTTTTCTGTCTCTTTCTTTCTTTCTTTCTTT
>PVJA010001370.1:29314-128984 GCA_004027025.1 Myocastor coypus | reverse complement strand
CCCCTACTACATGGAAAATACTTTAAAGTATCAACAACTTGGATCTCATCATGTGAAAAAGCTTTTGCAGAGCCAATGAAGTCAGAGTAAGAATTACCCCATACATCAGGAAAAATGTTATTCAACTGTTCCTCAGATAAAGAATTTTTATGTAGAACATATGAAGAATTGAAAAAATCAGATCCCCCAGATACATAGACCATCCAAAAATTCTGAGATGAAAACATCTCAAATGCATAAACATAAATAGAAAATAAATATAAGAGAAAATGTTCACCATCACTTGTCATTTGAGTAATGCTATTTAAAACCATGAGATGTTATCTCAGCCCAGAAGAAAGGCTACTCTGAAGAAGTCACCCAATGAGAAATACTAGAAGCTTGTGCAGGGAAAAAGAACTGTTGTTCATTTTTGGTAGGATTGTAGATTGGTGCAACCACTTTGAAAATCTGTGGAGATTCCACACAAAACTGGGATTAGAGGTCCCATTCCACTAAGCAATTTCCCTTCTGGGCATCTTTCTGGAAAAAACTAAAAACATACCACCATGATATATGTGCACCCATGTATACAGTGGCCTAACTTTTAATTGCTGAATCTTGGAAATATCCCAAATGCTCATAGCCTGGGGAATAGATTAAAGAGATGTGGCATTTTTATAGAATGGATGACTAGTGAGCTATAAAGAGGTATAAATTTAAGACTTTTTATAGGTAAATACATAGAAATTGAGACAATATTCATAAGAGAGATAAATCAGACTCACAGGTATAAATGCCATATTGTCTCCCTAGTGTGTGAAGTTTGAAGAGTAAATAAAATCTAAAATGTACACTAGATACTGTGAAATGAGAAGAAATTTTTCAAATAATAAAAGGAACAAGGATGGATGAGAGAGGAAAAGACAGTACGGAAAAGATGAAAAATGGAAGTCAGTTATAGTATTAATGTCTCATAACATTATGAAGGAAAGTTTGTGCTAAAATAGATTGGAGAAAATTTTATGCCTATATCTTGCACTTTCGGCAACTACTTTAAATATAAAATATAATGCGGGCCGGGCGTGGTGGCGCATGCCTGTAATCCCAGCACTTGGGAGGCTGAGGCAGGAGGATCAGTGAGAGTTCAAGACCCAGCCTGGGCTACAAAAGTGAGCTCAAGGCCAGCCTGAACTGCATACTGAGACCCTGACTCAAAAAGACAAAAAAAAGTGTATATATATATATATATATATATATATATATATATATATATATATAATGCATAACTTGGTATTCTTCTATTTTTTATAAAATTCAATTTATCTTTTTTTTCCCATGAAATACAAGGTAATAGACACAGGCCCCTTTCTTCCCTTTTCTCACACCAAACCTTTCTTTCCCCAATAAAAAAATATTTGGCTCATAACTTCTGTTGTTCCTAAATTTCACTGTCTAGTTTTAGAGAACATGAACTTGTCCTGTGTATCTTTCACGTTACAAATTTGATTCCATCGTATCATTTGGAGGTCCGCCACCCAGATCATTGGATGAAGGAAAGAGTTTTTCACTGTTTTACAGACTCTGAATTGGGACTTAAGTAACAAAACTTTATCTTTCAAATTTTGTTATGTCTTTGCTCATTGCTTATAATTGCTTAGGCTTTGTCTCCTATATTTCTGTTACAATATGATTAAATCTGAGCTAAAGCATGGGAGGGAATGTTAAAAAGTGATGATATTTCTTTTATGAAAATTTTATAACTCTTTTGTTCTTGTATATGTTCTATTGGAGCTAGTTGTTAAATTTACTGGTATTTCTTGCTAATTTTAGAAAATAGTGCTAGGAAAAGTAACAGTTCGCCCCCTAGTGGATCTTAATATAAACTTGTGTAAAATAAGTCTTGGAAAATTTAGCTCAGACTTAGAAAATATCCATGCCTGGAAAATAAAACACTGTCTACCATTTAAAAAGAACGTTAGGTCAGTTGCCATTCTCAAAAGTTGGAGGACATGCTTCCCTGGGACAGAGTGGCTCTGATCCTCTGCTACATTCTAGAGGAAATATCAAACCTGCTCTGCTTGAGTTTCCTTTTTCTGGCCTTACTCATAATTTTTTCCAACGTCTTTGCACTTTCCTCTTTAGAGGCACGTAAAATTAGAGGAAAAAACATGCAGGCAGCTTTAACTGAGTGAATCACATAGAAAATGTGTGTTTGCTAATGTCATAGGCATGGAAGTCATTTTAGAGGAAGGGCCCACACTGTCTCTGGGTTAGATGATACAGCAGAACTCTGCCCATCCAGGACAATGCATTTAAAAGCTATGACCCAGCTTAATATTCTGTGGAGGTCTCCCTTGAGAGGCTAAACCTGGGTCACACTGGAGAGAACTGGTATCTGGGTGATATCAGAAGATAATATCTTGAAAAGCATCATACTTATGGGACCAAAACACATTTAGTCTAAGGGAAGCATCTCCCACATTTAATCTTCTAGGTGTAGTTATCACTTAAATGTATAAGAAAAATATTTTGGTAATAACTTATTGACTTTAATACCTTTAGTGCATAATTATAAGGTGATAAGTGATTTTTTTAATAGTATATATTTGGTACAGGGTCAAGATATGCAGCTTGTGCTCACAGTGAACTTCCTGTTTCAGCCTCCTCAGTGCTGAGATATGTGTGTTCCACCATGCATTCATTTTGGTGTCTGACTCAGCCTACTCTGGAGGATAGAACTTTGTCCATGTCCTTGCCAGGCAGGACCTTAGTCCAGTGAGGTATCTTCCTGACCCCTGATAGGCAATTTTGTTCAGGCTTTTCATTTTTTTTTTACAGACTATTTTTCCAACTGGTCATTTTTCCAGCTAGTAAATCCTCACAGAGAGCTGACTCTCTTCTGTACTTTTCTGCAGTTGTTCCCCTACTTTAGATGCTGTTGATTTATAGAGGTCTTTTTTTAACTTCAGAGGTTATTTTAACTTCAGAGGTTATTTTAACTTCAGAGGTTATTTCTGCTCTTGTTTCTTCTATATGCAGTTGTTTTTCCACTTCAGCGTCTATTTTTTCATACATTTCTTTTTTTTTTTTTTTAACTTCACATGTTATCTCAGATCTGAGTTGTTATATATGTTTCTGCATTTGCCTTTCAACCTCGGCTGCTACTGATTCAGAGATTCCCTCTGCATGATTCCCATTTACTTCCATGGTAGTGCTTTCTGTATTTGTTTTGTGTGGACTCGGGTTCTGGGATTGGATCTTGCTCCTTCTCTTTGTCATTTTTTATAGCAGTGATCTCTGCACCTTGGTGAAATTATACAGTTACCACCTATGGAAATTTGGGTCTGGATCCACCAAGCTTGTTCCCCTCCAGAGGTGTCTGGATGCAATTGGGAGCTCAGTCGGCTGGCTACTACGAGGCCCTGTGTGTTGGGACGGTGGTCGGCCATGTGTGTATAGTGGTTGGCCGTGTGGGAAATACAGGTGTAGTCGGGGTTTGGGCAGTTGTCCAGTTGGGGGGATGTATTCGGGCTGAGAGAATTCTTACCTGGCCAGTGTGAGCCCTGGTCTGGAAGATGGGTGGAATCTGACCTCAAGTTGTTGATCAGTCAGCAAATGGACCAGGGTGAAGTCTGCTGGTTGCCCCAGTCAGGATGGCGGTTGAGTCCAGGCTGGAATTCGGGGTTACATGTCAAGTCCGGGGGCTGGGCTTGGTCCCCGCACGGAGCTACCAGAAGAGATGGTGCGGGGATTCGGGGGGGGGGTGGGCTGGGCTTGGTCCCAGTGCCACGATACCAAATGAGATGGCGTGGGGGACCCGGGCAGGCGGGCTGACGGGGCGAGGCCGGGGGCTGGACTTGGTCCTTGGTGCCTCGCTACCAGACGAGATGGCATGGGGATCAGGGTGGGATGGGCTTGGTCTCGGTGCTACGCCACCAAACAAGATCCACCATTTCAAATTGTATGTTGATGAGAGGTGAGGTATGGCTTTGGGAGTTCTCACACAGGACTAAGAACCCATTCAATAGCCTATAGGGTATCTGAGTCATAAATTAGACATTATAACACAAGGATGGCCTGCTTGCCTTAGAGCAATGGCAGCTGTAGCTCTCTTAGTGCCAGAGGCATCTAAGTTAATTTTAGACAAAGACCTCATTGTAGATACCCCACACAGTGTGGCAGGACTTCTTTCTCCTAAGGGGAGCCTATGGATATCAGACAATCGACTGCTTAAATACCAGGCTCTACTTTTAAAAGGATCAGCCATTCAAATAAAAACATGTTTCTGTTTAAATCCTGCCACCTTTTTGCCAAAAATAAATAAATAAATAAATAGATAAATAGATAGATAAATAAATAATAAAAAATAATAAAGTTAACAGACATGACTACAAGCAGATAATTCTCCATACATATGCAGCCAGAAACAATTTATTAGATACACCCCATACTGTCATGCTGCGATGACAGCTCTTTTGTGGAAAACGAGACCAAAAAAGACAAGGTATACAGTGATAACCTTATATCAAACTCTTAAAAGTTCCTCACACCTGAGACTAGCGCTCAGCTAGCAGAGCTCATAGCTATGACCAGGGCTTTACATCTTGGCAAAGGACAAAAGGCCAATATTTATACTGACTCAAGATATGCTTTCTTAATATTACACGCTCACGCAGCTATATAAAAAATTATCTAACAGATCTCCCATTAAGTATCATAAAGAGATAGATGATCTTTTGTTATCTGTCTATATGCCTGTCACAGTAACAGTACTTCACTGTCCAGGGCACCAGAAGGAAAGCAATAAATGTCTCAAGATAATCAACTAATTGATAGAGTGACAAAAAAGACTGCCCGAACCACCCCCCCCCCCGCCAGACTTCTCTGATATGGAAAGGTTCCCTTGATTGTACTCGACCTAAATATTTCCAGTCAAAAATTAAATGGGCTCTCTCCCAGGGGAGTCAGTTCCTCCCATTTGGATGGCTATAATCAAATGGTGATAAATTGTTCCTTCCTGGTCCCAGTCAATAAAAAATTATTAAATCTTCACATCAGACTCATTTGGAGAGAGACAAATCCCAACAGATGGCCTCAAAGTTATTCATAAAAAAAGGGCTTTCCCAGATAATAAAACAGATAAATAAGATGTGTGAGCTCTCTCAAAAAAACAGTCCTCTTAACCAAACCATAGTTCCTCCAGGTACACAGAGACCACTGATAAATACCCTAAAAAGACTGGCAGATTGGTTTTACTCATATGCCAAAAAGTAAGGGACTTCAGTACTTACTGGTCTGAGTGTATACTTTCACAAACTGGGTCAAGACCTTCCCTTGTAGAACTGAAAAGGCTCAAGAGGTGATAGAAGTCTTAGTCTCAAAAATTTCATCCCTAGTTTTGGACTTCCTAGGAGCTTACAGAGTGATAATGGGCCTTCCTTTAAAGCAACTGTCACACAAACTGTCTCACAGGCACTGGGTATTCACTATCACCTCCACTGTGCTTGGAGACCGCAGTCATCAGGAAAGGTAGAAAAGGTAAATGAGACCCTAAAGAGTCATCTTCCAAAATGGCTCAGGAGACCCATCCACAGTGGCCTCACTTATTGCCTTCAACTCTAACTAAAATAAAAAATACTCGTCAAATTCTAGGCCTCAGTCCATTTAAAATGCTTTATTGATGTCCTTTTCTCACTAATGATTTTTTCTTTGTTAAAAAACAGATGCTTGGGGCCCGGCAGGATGGCTCAGTGGTCTAAAGCATCTGTTTGGGAAAGCTTGGGCGGCTTCAGGGACCGCGGTTCGATCCCCGGCACCACGTGCTACGCCAGCCCTGACCTCGGGGCGGGCTGAGCCAGCCATGAAAATGAGTGAATAAACAAAGGTTCTGAAACAAGAAAAAAATAAAATAAAATTCTTCAAAAAATAAATAAAAATAAAAAACAGATGCTTTGATAAATTTGGCTAAATTTCAAAAACCTCACCAACAGCTCACAAAAGCTCAACCTAAAAAAAAAATCCCATATTCTACCCTGGAGATTTAGTAATGGTAAAGTCCCTTCCCTAAGACCTACTTAGAAGGGACCATACACAGTGATCCTGTCCACAGATTCAGCTGTCAAGACAATTGGCCAAGACTCTTAGATATATCACACCAGACTCAAACTCTGGGAACCAGAGATTGTCACTAAAAATAAACAACTATCTAAATACTCTTGCGAGCCCATGAAAACTTAAGATTTCTATTCACAAAAAAAAAGTCTCCAGATAAGTGATGCTGCTGTTAGCTCTTTTACTAATTTCTTTGCCATCTAGAGAAAAATACAATTCCTTTCTAAGGTGGACACAAAAATATACAAAATCGTTACAACAATCTTCTTGTTAGATATGTGGTTCACTACCTCTGTCGAGTACATCAGGCCTTCCTTGGTGGGTATCCCCACTTCAAGGAGATGATTAGAATAAACTACAAGACTATAGCAATGCGATACAAAAGAGCTCAATAGTTTATAGCGTAGCCCACCATTACAAAGTAACTGAGTGCCCTATAAACAATAGTCTTGGCAATCCTAGACATAATCAAACTTTTACCTATAATGTCGCTAAAGCCTCTCTACTAGCATTAGTAAGACCCCTATTAGCCAAAAATAAGGCTCCTATCCTTAGGGCCAAGAACCATAGATGTCAAGATGACTATTTTCAAATATGAGATGACATCTATGGTTAACCCTCACCATAGGATGCCTCAGCAGACAGGCACCCTTATGTTGGGAACAAAAAAAAAAAAATCACTTCTTTTCTCATTGGCCTAACTGCAGTAAATACTTGAGATGGACACCCCTGAAACAGTGTACACACACAATAACTTTACAAGCTGAAGTCTGGTTTACAACCAACTGGTTCAGTTGACCTAAAATTAGATAAAAAGCTCCCAATGGCACTCATTGGTATTGTGAGACCAATTTGTGGCCCTGGCTACCAGCTAGATAGATAGGGAGATGCACATTAGGGTCTGCCTGGTTACAAGGCAGGAGTGTTAAAAATATTGACAAACCTGCAAATTTACTCCGCCTACAACATCAGTGGTCCAGAAGCGTGTTTCACTGATATGATCACTTGGCCTCTATCTTTATCCCTTCTTTAGGGCTAAAAGATGTCATACAACACATTGAGGCTTTAGCTAACTATACTCGGTGGGTCTTAAATAACACTGTGGCTGGTCTCCCTCTCTTAAATGAAAAAAAATACTAATGAGACAGGCTGTCTTCCAAAATCAGATGGCATTAGACATTCTAACAGCTACACAGGGGGGTACTTACACAATTACAAAGGCTAAATATTGTATATACATTCCTGACTCTTCTGTTAATGTCTCAACAGCTGTTAAAGACATTAGACAACAAATAAATGATACGTCAGACCAGAAAGTCCCCTGGACCTTGTCCTTATCTTCCTTATGGGAAGCCATTACTGGTTCTTCCTGGTAAAAAAATCATTGTTGACTATATTCATAACTATCCTGTTAATCTTATTATTTGGTCCATGTGTACTAAATTGTTTGTTTGGCTTTGCCTCTTCCAGACTAAAAACTATACGTCTACCCAAGATAAAAGTTCCTGACATCTATCAAGGGCCTTTAGATAGACCCTGTAAAAAATACCTCTGACTGATAATTACAACTACCACCCCTTTCAGCCTAAAGAAGCCAGAGTGGTCATTGCCCATAATTCCCTCACAGCAACTTGGGGTTACCTCTTCAAAGTAGGGAATGTTGTAGCCCACCAAATTAGATAGAAATATTGTAGGCAGTTAGGTAGGGCCAGGCCCTCAAAGAGACAAGATGAAAGACAAGGCGATTTTATAGCTTTACAAGAGGCAGACACCCTTGCTGTGGGCCAGACCTCAAGACAAAAGAAAAACAAAAAGTAGCCACCTACTTCCCTAGGAATGCGCATCAGAGATTGATATTCTAAATAGATATCAGTCACCTTAAAAGAGCCTAAATGAGTCAGAAATTCAACCTCAACGGCAACAAAAAAATCCTTATTCCATATTCATGCCCACGTCCTATGTGATCACATCCCAATTTGTTCCCAAATAAATCAATTTTACCTCAACAATGGTGCTTATAATCTCATTGGTTGACCATGACTTTGTCCCACCTCATAACCACCTAAACAAGTTCCCCTAGTTTCACCTTAGGTCGGTCTTATCACATGGTTTTGCCCTATAAGACCCCTAGAAAAGGCAATTTCCCAGAAAACCTTCTAGGGTCTCCCTTCTGTTCCCCTCTAGGACAGAAGTTTGCTTTCCCAATAAATATTCTATTCTAAACCTCTGTCTCATTCCTAAAGTTCATTCTTCAGTTTTAAAAATCAAACTTTACCAAGGGTCTTTCAGGTTGGGAGATCAGTTTTTTTCTTTCTACATCAGTATCACTAAGCTTCTCTTCTGGAGGGTAAACGACTGAAATTTGCAGACCAAAAAATTAGAGATAAAGAAGGGCTACAAGGATAGCCAATATTTTGGTCCTATTGCTTCAACGTGGTGAGGACTCAGGACACACAAAGGTCACATTGCTTATCACATGGAAATTTCTGCACCCTGCCCAGAGGGTATATTTACACATTCTTAAAATGAAACGTTTAGAGGCATTAAGTGATGTGCTATCGCCATATGAATTCTGAAAATTTAGGGGCACTCAAAAAGATGCAGGATGTCTGCTTACAGAAAACTTATCTCTCTACCATTCTTAGAAGCAGTGTGAAATACACTGAGCAAATTTCTGCTTAGCAAAAGAAAGGCTAAGAAAGGTGTGGGAAGTTTTTTTTCACAGGTATAACCTGCTGAGTCTCCTCCTTCTTCTTGATATTGTGAGCTCCCAGAATGACAGTTATTTTCCGGCCTTGTGTGTGCAAAGGTCTGTACAGAGTGGAGAGTGGGTTAAGCAATGTGAAGCTTGGAGGACCCACCCCAGGAGCTATAACCTGGTGAGAGATGATACATATCTGAGCTTCAGTTGACAGGAGGGCCACCTGGCTGAGTGGCTATGCCCTTTGCTCTTTAATAAAATAGGCTGGATCCAGGGCACCAGAAGTCCTCAGGGCTGTTACCTTCCAGAAAACAATTGAAATTGCTTTACTGTCTATCTTTATGCCAAGACATGGTCTTGGGTCTTAATATATCAGGTTTGCTTGCTCTAATCTTTCTATGTCAGCAATTCATTGGGCCTCAACTTGTCTGAGTCCCTTGGGGCTGTGGCTGGCCCTTTCTCAGTTGCAAATGAGGTTCCCTGAGCTCCTGGGAATACAGGTCTCTGAGAAGCATCTCCCCATGGGTGTGGGCTATTTTTCCTTCTTCACCTTTCCATACAGTGAGCTGCTGTCAGCACAAATTTTTCATGTATTAGGAAGCCACCACATAAGCATTTGCTAGTACTATTTTCCATGCGAAGGAAGGCCATGTAGGGATGGGAGTGGGGTTTTGCCTCATGTCCTCTGATGATCTCCCCTGAGAGAAAAAGACTACTTTCAGCAACCACTACACCCCTACCACTACATCCCTGAGGACATACTTGGTGGCTCCAGATCTGCTGGGCATTTGGCCACCTGGGAAGCTTTGGAGCTGGGAGGAGCCTGGAGGGAGGAGCCTCAGCTTTTTCTGCAAAGGGAGGAAAATCGGGCCTTGGCCTCAAGATCTTTCAACTCCATGCAGGCGGTGATGAACATACCTATCTGGAAACAATAAAAGCCCAGGGCCTTTTCACAATGCCTCTGCTGTCTTTGCATTTCGGTGGAGTACCTTAAATCCTCAAAGTCCTGTGATATCTAGGATCCTGATGCATCCAAATGTCAGGGCCTCGGGTGTGTTTTAGATAGCGTCTGATCTTCTTTCTCAGGTCCTGACATCTAGTGGGTGCCCCAGAACTGCTCATTGGCTGTGAGGGAAAAACTCAAGGTAGTTTCTGGGTCAAGGTTGGTAGGATAGTGTTGATGGGATTCTGGAAGATAGGAACGTTAGAATCTATCTGTCTGGCCCATGTGCAAAGCCGGAGAGACAGTGAAGAGTGGAAGGAAAGCAGAACTGGTTAAAGCAGATTAGGATACTATGGCTGAGGAAAGGCAAATAAGGAGCAGATGAGAACAGCACCTTGCTCCTCCCTGACCCAGAAGACAGGCTTATTCTGGCCTCTCCAGGAGAATTTCATAGTTTCTCCTATAACTTTTCATAATTAGCATGCACTTTGAGGAAAGACATGATTCCCAGAAGATGAACGTGGCATCTAGTGTGGGGATAGTGTCCCCTGTCTTTTGCTGAGAAGAGTCTGTGGTAGTGTGCCCAGTGTCATATTTGGAGTTCACTTCTGGGATGGGAGTTCAGGTTCAGAGCAACCTTGGTAGATAGAAGGCTGAGGGGTGTGCAGAGGGACAGGGCACCCATGTCCGGTGTAGAATAGTGCTGCAGCTCCAGAGATGGAGATGGTAACTTACCTGCCCTTGCCCTGGAGGGCAGGAAGAAGGCCAACAGGAGCAGGAGCAGCTGCATCTTCCCAAGAAGGCTTCCCAGGTGAGAGCTTCTGAAGCTTTGCCCTTGCTGCCTTTTATCCACCAGCAGAAGATGGAGCAGTCAGCTCAGGGACCTTGCTTCCCCCTGGTTTTGGGTTGATTCATCAGGTGGCTTTCTAAGAAAGTGCCCTACTGCAATGAATCCTCTGATGATATCTCCATGATTGTGCAAGAAACCTGCAGTGCCTATGGCTTATCATTCAGAGCAAAGCACCTATGGTAAACCACAATGCAACCCAGGAGTGTAAGGTAGTACTGGAGGTTATGGTGTTGGCCAGGAAAGCTTCAGGATCTTTGATTACCAGTGACAAAATTTACAACTCCAGGGATTTAAGTTCATTGGGATAGATTACTGCAGATGAGCACTCAGCCCTTCTCTTGTGCCAGGAGCAAGCCTGTTGGAGAGTGAGCTAACTGTCTGGTGCAGGAGACAAAATTCTTGCAACCCAGTTTCACCAAAACCATGTGGAGTGCTGTATGAAGCTACAAGACAACATGCCCACCATGTGCTAAACCTACCTGACGACTCGTACAACATCATAGCCTCCTTCCCAGTGCATCCCAAGCACCTTCTATTTTATTATGAATATGAAGAGTGATGAAATCCATCTCTCCTCTCAATATTTTTGAACATATTTTCTGTATGTGACATTTATTAGTCTAAGTTTGCAAGTTGTTGTGGACCCTACAGTTTGGCATAGGTACTCCTGCCACTTTGCACCTGAACTAGGGATGCAGCTGGGTGGGGCATATAGCTGTGCACTGAAGTCTTGTCTTCAGGGTTCTTCTGTGCTCTGCTTCCTTGGCTGTAGGAAGTGTGCTCCTTGTTCACCCATCCCTTCTGCCACAGTCTCTTCCATCCCTCCCTTCCTTCTTTCCTTCCTCCCTCCCTTCCTCCCTTCCTTCCTTCCTTCCTTCTTTCTTTACTTCTTTCTTTCTTTCTTTCTTTCTTTCTTTCTTTCTTTCTTTCTTTCTTTCTTTTCTTTCTGTATGTAGTACAGGGTCTACAGGCTCCCACTACACAGATCATACTTGTAGTGATCCTCCTGTTTTTCAGCCTCCCAATGCTGGATTTACAAGTGTGGGCCATCATCCCAGTCTCAACTACCATCTCAGCACGTCCTGGGGGCAGGTTTGACACTGGACACAAGGCATCAAACCCTGGTCGCTGAGCCTGCCTAAAAGGGCTCTATAGTCTGCTAAACTATCTCCCACAGTGTTTCTGCCTTGGAGCCAGGGACTGAATCCTCTGAATCCATGTTGCTTGATGGACAGTTGTGTGTCTAAATATTTGGATTCTGGTTACTTTACCTCCTCTTTCTGTGTCTATATTTTACATCTTTTTCTGCTTTACTTAATTTTACTTTATTTTACTTTGAAGAGCAATAGCAAGAGTAATACAAGAGTAAAACAAGAGTAATAAAAACAAATGGCAGAAACATAGTAACGTACCATACTAATATTATGGACTTTCAAAACAAGAATAGCTAATAAGAAACTCCACCAACAAGCTACTAGAATTAATAAACAAATTCAGTGGCATGGCAGGATACAAAGGCAATATCTAAAAATCAATAGCATTACTCTACACAGATAACAAACTCAGTGAGAGAGAATTTGGAGAAACAATACCCTTCACAATCACATCCCCCCTCCAAAAACAAAAACCACTCAACAACAACAACAACAACAAAAATAAACAAAGAATTGGGAATTAAACTAACAAAGGAACTAAAAGCTCTATCCAATGAAAATTACATTGATTTCTATCAGGACTGCTCTGCTCAAGAAGATAAAGTTCCGGAATCAGTATCTTCCTTGTCAACAAAGAACCATGACTATTTATCAGAGCTCTGCATGTTTTTGCTTGAACTTTGGCAATAGTAAGGGACTTAAAAATATGATTCTGTTTTTGGTTGTAGACATGATATGATCCCATTGAGAAAATTCAGAAAGTAGAAAGAAAAAATAGTATTCATTTTTGTATTTTCCCTGGACAATAAAGAAGTAATTGGTACATGTTTGCATTGCGTAATGATATATTTATCCTCCTTCTTCTTCTTGTTCTTCTTCTCTTCTTCAGCTTCCCAAGAGCTGAGATTTCAGGTGCGTGCCCCAACGCCCAGTCTCAATTGGCGTCTCAGCGTGCCCCATGGGTGGGGCTGACATGCAGGCCGGGAATAGAACCAAGACCTCTGCATCTGCCTATGCAGGTGCTTCAATGTGCTGAGCCATCTGGCCAGCATTTTTTTTTTTTAGAATTTATTTATTTGGTACAGGCTGGCACAGCATGTGGTGCTGGGGATTCAACCTGGTTCTTTGAGCTTGCCAGGCAGATGCCTCAACTGCTGAGCTATTTACCTGGCTAGATTCTTTCTTTCTTTCTTTCTTTCTTTCTTTCTTTCTTTCTTTCTTTCTTTCTTTCTTTCTTTCTTTCTTTCTTTCTTTCTTTCTTTTTTCTTTCTTTCTTTCTTTCTTCTTCTTCTTCTTCTTCTTCTTCTTCTTTCTTCTTTCTATCTTTCTTTCTTTCTTTCTTTCTTTCTTTCTTTCTTTCTTTCTTTCTTTCTTTCTTTCTTTCTTTTGTCTTTGTGGGACAGGGTCCTGCTATGTAGTTCAGGCTGGCTTTGAGCTCACTTTTGTAGTCCAGGCTGGTCTCAAACTCACATCAGTCCTCCTGCCTCAGCCTCCCACCTGCTGGGATTACAGGTGTGCGCTACCATGCCTGGCCAGACTTCTTATATAAGAACAATTCTGTGAGATGTAAGCTTGTGTGAATAATTTATTTCACTTAACATTGTAATCTCAAAGTGCATCCATTTCTCTACCAGTGACTCATGTTATTTTTGTATGTAAGACTAGAACTCCATTGTTTGCAAATATCACATTTTCTTCCTCTCTCTTTTTTATTATTATTTGTTACAGAGTCTCTCTATGTCAAGTTATAGTGACCTTCCTGTTTTCAGCCTCCCTGACACTGGGATTACAGGTGTGTCCCACCACACCTGGACTCCATCTCCAGCTGAGTGTGCCCCATTGGTGGCTCAGGCTTGGCATGCAGGACTGCGGTCGAACTCTGGTCCCTGTGCTGGGCAAGGCAGGCGCTTAGTCTTCTGAGGTATCTTGCTGGCTCCACTTCCTCCATTCCTTTGATGGATCTCTAGATTGCATCCAAGATGCAGCTGCTATGAATTGTGCTGCTGCAGACATTGCTATGTGTGTATCACTGTCCTAACATGTCTTTAGCCTTTCCAGGAAGAGATACAGAAGAGAATGTGCTGGATTGAACGAAATTTCAACTTTCAGATTGTTGAGGAGTCAGTGTATTGATTTCTATAATCTCACACCCAGACCACGAAACTCATACAGTAAGCGTGTTGAACTCAGTAGTGCTGTGTATAGCATGGAATGTATTTTTATTTTAATCTTTCCCACTTAACAGTATAATTGAAGCATTTTTACCACATTAACAGACTGATTAGTCAGTATCACCTTAGTACTTCTTCCCTAATTTTATTTTTCAAATTTATTTATTTATTCATTTACTTATTTATTTATTGGACTAGGGAACAAACGCAGGAGCTAGTGCTTGCCAGGCAAGCACTTATGCCACTGAGCTATCTTCCTGGCACCTATTTTATTAAAAAAATTTAACATGAAATATGTTTCTCAAGTTGTAAGTTTTTAAAAAGCAAAGAGGAAAGACAAAAGGGCTGGCTAGATAGCTCATCAGACTGAGCCACATGCTTAGGCTGGTGCAGAGACCAGGGTTTGATCCCTGGCGTGCTGTGCTGGCCTATCTTCAGGGCATACTGAGATGGCAATTAAAACGGCATGGTGGCATGTGCCTGTAATCCCAGTGCTGGGGAGCCTGAAAACAGGAGGATCACTACAAGTTCAATCTGTGTAATGAGACCCTATAGACCTTGTAAAAAGTGCATTAAAAAAATCTTGCTGTATGATGTAATATACTTTTTATGTATTGTTTGCATTTTTAAATTTATAGATTATGCTAAATAAGATTGAAACTTTTTTTAAACTGAGATGAAATGAAGTAAATATGTTTTCATAATTTTAGGGAATGCAATTCAGTAACATTTAGCAAACTCAAATTGTGCATCTCAATTTCAAAAGTTTTCTAACACCTGAGAACATTGTGTAATTGCTAAGGAATCTCTCCCTGCTTTCCTTTCATATCACGCTCCTCCACACTGCAATGCTAGTTTTTGACCCTATGAATTTGCATATTCTTAATATTATATGGTTGGATTATATTTTTGAAACCATTTTTCCAATTTGTGTCTTTCAATTGAAAAGTTTACATGATTTACATGTAAAAAGATTACTGACAAAAAAGGACTTATTTATGACATTGGGCTACTTGCTTTTATGTCTCTTTTTGCAGGACTAGGGATTGAATTCAGGACACTGCGCTTGCCAGGCAAGTGCTTATTCTACTGAGCTATTTCCCTGACCTCTATGTCATGTACTTTATTGCTCAATTCTGTCTACATTGCCTTAACATGTCTTGTAGGCTGATACTTTTTCAAAATATCTGGGGCTATCTCTGTTCCTTCTGTTTATTTTCCTGGTGATAATAGGGACTGAAGAGAGAGACTTTGGACTGAGCTACACACCAGATCCTCTCTGTTTTTTTGTTTTGTGATGAGAATTTATTGCATTTCTTAGACTAGCCCATATGTTCCTTCAGCTTCATACTACCAGAGTTCTGGGATTACAGGCATCTACCACCACCTCTGGTCTATTATTCTCTTTTTATTTTCATTTTGTGTGCTTGATACAGGGTCTCAATATGCAGATTGGATTCATAGTGATCCTCCTGTTTTCAGCCTGCCTCCCTAGTGCTGGGATTACACACCTGTGCCACCATGCATGGACTCAGGATCGGGTCCTGTGCAGCTTGATGGACAGGGGACAGAATATCATTCATTTTTGACAGAAAGCTTTTCTAGATGTAGAAACTTTGGTTGAAAGTTTCCCCCCCCCCTTGTTTTGCACGTACAGCATCCCACTGCATTTGGCCTTTATGGTTTGTGATGAGTGGTCCACTGTTAATCATTTATATGTTTATTTTTCATAGAAACCCTTTGTTTCTATAAATAACAAAGAAACATTTGATATGATACAGATTTTCACTAAACAAGATGATAGGAAATCAACAATTGCTCCATATTGCATAGTGTTGTCTTTCAATTAATTGTTCAGATATCCAGAAGTAAGTATGCAATATTGGTCAAAAAATGAAACAGAAGAAAAAGTACTTTAAGTGTTGACTGTTCCTTTCAATAGTCTCATACAAATTACCAGTACTATTATTTAAGCTATTCTGCGTAGTGTAGTCTTGTTTTTTAGAGCACAATTTGTCATAGATAAATCTTGGAAGCAGCCCAGAAGCCCATCACCTGAGGTGTAGATAGTAAGGATGTGCTATTTTTATACAACGGAGTATAACTGTGTTCTCAGTTAGGTTAAACTTCAAGTTTTTATAGGTAAACGGATGCAATAGATGTTGTACTTGCAAGTGAAATGCATTAGACCAGCCTTCGAGAACATCCTGTTGTCTTACTGGAGTAAGAAACTGAAAGTGTCAATAAAATCTGAAAGGAACAATAGATACTGTGAAAGGGAAAGAATCTGTTCAAAGGATTGAAAGAACTGGGACATGAGAAAAGAGAAAAGAAAGAAAGGAGGAAATGTGAACTCAGTCTTACTGAGATGCATTTCTCTGGGATCAGTTACTTCTCTTGCTGTTTTGAAGATTTTTCTGTTTGTCTTTTAACACTTTATTATGAGAATAGTTTTGGGATTGTGCTTCCCAGAGACTTTAAGCTTATGGGGTTTGTATAATCTTGTAGTTGAATATATTTAGAAAATTTGGGGGCATTGTTTATTGCCAATGTTTTGATTCTTTCTTTTCTATGTTTAATTTCCCATATACATTCTTGATAATGTCCTATAGCACTTTCAGGCTTTGTTCCTTTCTGTTTGTGGTTTTTTTTTTTTTTTGTGCTTCCAGACTGAGACATTTCATTTATCCATTAATTTCACTGATTCTTTCCTCTGCTTTTTTAAATCTGCAGTAGTGCCTGTTGGCGAAGGTATCCTCCCAGCGGTTATAATTTCAAGCTCCAGAAATAAGCGTTCTTGTTTTTCTGAATATTTCTTACCTTTTTATATGTTGTGTGTGATTTCCTTTGGTTTATTTCTCAGTTTCCTCTAGCTTTTTGAGTATTTGAAAGTTAGTAGATTTAAAATCATTGTTTATGTCTATTTGGTGTCTATGAGTTGCATAAATTATATTATATAAATTGTAACTTTTTCTGCAAATGGTCATATTTTATTGTTTGAATCTTCTTGCTGAAAACAGCATTGGATAATTATAAATTTGGTGGTTTCCTCACATTGCAACAGACATTTTCCTTTTTGTATGATATTATTTTTAGTATACTTTTATCTTGAAGTGTAAAAACAAAAATAAGAAATACAAAAACAAGGTAACAGGGCCCGGTGGGATGGCTCAGTGGTCTGAAGCGCCTGCTTCGGAATGCTTGGCGGCTTCAGGGAACGCGGTTCAATCTCCGGCACCACATGCTGTGCCAGCCCTGCCCTCAGGGCAGACCGAGCTGGCCATGAAAATGAGTGAATAAACAAGTAAAGATTCTGAAACAAGAAAAAAAAAATTCTTAAAAAAAAAAAAAACCTAGGTAACACAGAACAATACATATATTACAGAGTTTTCAGACAAGAAAGTCTGATTAGCAATAAATGATGTATTATCTTTTTTGACATCATTTGGTTTATCCAAGGCCCAAAGGACATACTTTAGCTTTCTAGTGGGATGAGATGTTTCTCTTATCATTCTTCTCAGGGTCTTATGCTGTGTATGTTATCATGACTATGAAGAAATTTGCCAATGTTTGTCTTATGATAGGTAAGAGTAACGATGCTGAGTCATTTATCAAAACCTCTAGGAGATGATTGTAAAACTGAAACTTCATACAATCTTCCTTGCTGTCCAATTTCTGCCTGGTTATTCTTGTGTTTTATACTCTATCATCTGATGTTGGTAAGATATATTGAGTATAGATACCTCTGTGCCACTGAGCTACTAACAACTGTAGAACAATATAAGACATATATGGGAATAGTATAGGTAGTGTATACCATTTCTGGCTGCTCTTCTATGTGAAATTTGGTATTGTAGAAGCCTATTCAGTCTGTGTGCACATTTTTGTTATGGCTTATGTCTACATGTCCCTCAAAGCCTCACATAGTTATAGATAGGGAATTTTCAGAAGTAGCTGGATCCAGAGTGTGTGACAGACAGATTGATTCATACTACACTGCTAGACTCAAGGATATTCAGATAAAGGGTGTGAGTGGTACCCTACCTGAGCAGCCTGGATGAAGTACAAGAGACAGAAGGAACCATGGTTGTCCCTTGCTTGCTTTTATTTTCATCTGTCCACCACAAAAGATTTCTCCTCTGCCACATCTGACTGCCATGAAACGCTGCTTCAAGTCACCTAGTGATGGAGTGAAAGCTGTACAAAATGCATAAAATTCTCTCCTTACCACTGAGTTTTAGATAATTTGACTTATTGGAGTGGGAATTTAACTACAATAATTGTACTGTGGGCATAGTGCCAGTGTGAGACTTTCTGAGAAACCAATTCTCACCTGATATACATTATATGCCATATGCAGAACCTTTGCCCCAAATCCCTATACGGCGATTTAGTGTTGTGTGAAACTCTCAGATGCATCGCTGGACTCCACTAACTCCTGCAAAACATTATTTCTATCCATGAGGCTCTGAGAAACCAGATGCCAGCTCCCTTTGGCATAGCATGGTAAGACGTTGGCTCTGCAGGCATGGCCTTGCAAATGCCTGTGCACTGCTCATAAATGCCACTTGATGTGTTCCAAGGACATAATGGGACTTGGAATTAGTGGGATCTGTATTAGCTCTCGTTAGCTGGCATTGGTTATATGTCTCCAGAAATCTCACATCTAACTGAATCTTCCTAGGACTAGTGAGGTCACGGCTTTATCTGTCTCCATATGTTATTAATGGTTTAGATGGAGAGGAAATTTCCTTCTGAAGATTTTCCCAGCCTTAGTACTGCTGAGTGTGAGAGAAGGGAGTATATTTATGGTGTAGCTGTCTCAGATAGGAAAAAGAAGAGCTGCATAGAGGCACAACATAGGTGTAGTGAATTAATTTGGCACTGTTATGTAGTAGCAAAATATTTAACATAAATACAATAGATAAAGAATAATACCGAGGTGACTACTATTAATCTATTACTTACCATGTTTAATACCGGTTCCATGTTAAGTGTAAGACATTTGAGTTCAGAAAGACAGTGATGTTAACTCAAGTACTTATGTTATAGAGTAATAGTATCACTAAGCTTTTCTTCCGGAGGGTAAACAACTGAAGTTTGCAGACCAAAAAATTAGAGAAAAAGAAGGGCTACAAGGATAGCCAATATTTTGGTCTTATCGCTTTAAGGTGGTGAGGACTCAGGACATACAAAGGTCACATTGTTTATCACATGGAAATTTGTGCACCCTGCCCAGAGGGTATATTTACACATTCTTAAAATGAAACGTTTAGAGGCATTAAGGGATGTGCTATCGCCATATGAATTCTGAAAATTTAGGGGCACTCACAAAGAAGCAGGATGTCTGCCTTACAGAAAACTTATCTCTCTACCATTCTTAGAAGCAGTGTGAACTACACTGGGCAAATTTCTGCTCAGCAAAAGAAAGCCTATTATGGTCAGAGCCAAGAGAATGGCACTCTGCTATGCCCAAGTTCTTCCTTTTCAAGGAGCTTTTGCAATAGAGGCAGGGGAATATCTGACTGTACTGCCAAATTACAATGGTGGTGCATGCCTGTGATCCCAGCACTAGGAAGGCTGAGTCAGGAGGATCAGTGTGAGTTCAAGACCAGCCTGTGCTACAAAAGTGAGCTCAAGGACAGCCTGAACTGCATAGTGAGACCCTGTCTCACAAAACAAGTAAAATAAAAGAAAATAAAAATTTAAAAGATCTCATGCAGCTGTGAGCCAATCTCTCAGCCAGTATAGACCTGATTGGTAGACTGGAAATTCTGATCTTTTCTTGAGTTATATGGTTCAATTGCCTGTTTGTGGACATATGATCTCATCTACTATACACATCATAGAATAAAGTGTTTTAAATGTTTATAAGTGTAATAACATCTGAAATGGGTATGTGTGAGTCACAGGAGCTTTTTAAAATTTCTTCATATGTCTAAATTTCTATGTAAACTATCTTTGTGTGTGTGTGTGTGTTTTTGAGACAGGGTCTCAAACTCACACCAGTCCTCCTGCCTCAGCCTGCCAAGTGCTGGGATTACAGGCATGCACCACACACTTGGCTATGCAAACTATCTTGATATCTAACTGTATATATTCTTTTCTATGTGGATTTCCACACAGGTATACATTGTAATATGTATTTTTGTGCATGATCACCTATATGAATCAGATGCTTATATTTATATTTGTGCATGTTTATAGGCATTGCTGTTATATCTTTTTGTTTGTTTGTGTATCTTCATTTCTTTCCTATCCAAGCGTGCTCTGGACCATCTTTATCTTAGCAATAATATTGCCCCTCAGAAAGAAGCTCTCAAGTCAACAGCTTTCCACTCATAATGAAATGGTCAGCATCACTGACATATTTTCATACTCAACAAGATGTGAAGGATGGTGGGAACCTAGAAGATGGCATTTCCCCAGTGTAAAAATGACTGTTTTTGCTGGTGGTGTTTGACTGTTTTGCAAGATAGGCACCTGTGCACAAGTGTCACTAGATGGGACCTCAACAGGGCACTCTCTGCTTCCATCAAGATTGGCAGGGTATGGCTGCTCATTATGCTTGAGCCCAGACTCGTCATAAAAGAAGAAATCTATCTTGTCTAATTGTCTCACACATGAAGCGTGGCTCTAGGGTGAGGACTGACTGACTTGAGGTCGCTGTGGGCTGTGAAGTTAAAAGTGCAACTTTGATCATTTTAGTTTGTGCATTAGAGAATATGCTCCATTTTCTAGGTAGTATGTGAGCTTCTTTAAGTGTAGTTGTATTAAAAATATCTAATGGTATGTGTTAAGTCATCTGTGTTGGAATTTACAATAATCCTTCTTACCCTTGTGATAAAGTATTAAATGTGCCTGTTCCTGGTGTGCTTTTGCTTCCTGCAGATCTTCACATATTTATTTTTTCAATTCCACACTTGCTCTCCTAGATAAAAAGTGACAGGGCGGGGGAGATAGCTTGAGCCATCTGAGCCCCTTCCTCGCAAGCACAACAAGCAGATAAATCCCTCGTACTACGCTGAGTGTGTAGCCAGAAACTAGGTGTGGTGGAACATCCTTGTAAGCAGTGCACTGAGGAGGCAAATAAGACACTGGGCAGGGATGCTTTATATGTAAGAAACATGAATGCTATTATTCTTAAATAATAATTTTCATTTATGTTGATTTCCTAGACAGACTCAGGCTGATCTGATTAACCTGCATGAAGAAACTAGGCACTGGGTGAACCTGATGTGGCTGTAAGGATGTGGACACGCGGGCGATGCCCAACATCCTTGCTTTTGCACCTCCAGCACCTGACATTTATTGGATGCTGAAGATAGGTTTGCTGAGGTATAACATTCAAAAGCTTTCAGTCCTGCCACAGAGAACTCTTGGTGTACTCAAAAAGTAGCTACAGCCTAGAGGGGCGACAAGGGTCACAGAGCAGAGGCTCTGTTGCTTGGTTGAGGGCTCTGTTGTGTGAAGCCTTAGCTCACGAGAGCTGGTGGGATAGAATGAGGACTTTGCTTTCACAGATGTGAGATTGAGGGGCCTGGCAGGATGGCTCAGTGGTCTGAAGCACCTGCTCAGGAAAGCTTGGGCGGCTGCAGGGACCGCGGTTTGATCCCTGGCACCACATGCTGCGCCGGCCTTGCCCTCAGGGCAGGCTGAGCCGGGCATTAAAATAAACAAATAAACAAACAAACAAATGTTCTGAAACAATAAAAAAAATTTAAAAAAATTCTTTAAAAACATAATGAAGAAGAAAGATGTGAGATTGAGCTGAGCTCTGGGAAAATTTTCTACCTGCTTATTCTTCAAGTCTGTGTCTTGGAGCTAGGAATTACTACCTTCATAGTGTT
Organism: Myocastor coypus; assembly: GCA_004027025.1. NCBI lineage: Eukaryota > Metazoa > Chordata > Mammalia > Rodentia > Myocastoridae > Myocastor > Myocastor coypus. The sequence continues at coordinate 107,222 of PVJA010001370.1, read as the reverse complement.
CCTCTTAGGTAAGGTTTGAGACAGAGAGACCTCGTTGAATAAAATTCACCTCGAGTTCTTTGAAATGTCCTGCTAGAACAAATATGGGCATAGGGAGCACTATGTGAAGAAGAGATGGGAATCACTGGCTCAGGTCAAAGTCATTTAGAGGGCAAGTCCTAGGCTGGGAGTTCTTATAAAGCATGTGTGTGGGACCAGTGGTGTGCAGGCTGCTTGTCACCTGAGCAGCATCCATACAAATATTATATGCTTTTAACATAACTATATAAATTCAAGAAATATTTCCATGAGTGGATTGCACATGGCACAGAACAGACTGTGTGGGAATAGAGCTGTGTAAGTGTGAGTCCAGTGCAGTGCCCACTCTACCCTGTACCCAGCATACACAGTGCACACAGTATGAAGCATAGCAAGCGTAAAGTTGCATCACGTCTTTCTGATATGAGTCTTACGAGTTCACCAAGAATAGGAATCACTTTCATTGAACTAGGTAGGAATGCTTCAGTTTCATAAAACAAGGCCAAGCTTTATGTTTCTTGTTCCCCATTTAAAGGAACTGCAACAAAAGTATCAAAAATTTTTGATATTTGTACACACTAATTTTGTACATATTTTAAATGAAACTATAGACCATTTCTTTTCCCTCACTGCAAACCAAAATGTAAGTAATCAGTTTGGACCCATTTGCTCTAAATGGCCCAAAGTGTCAATCAACTTTCAAAAAGAGCATGGGTTTAGAAGAGAGGTTTGGCATGGGGCCAATAATGAATGACTCAGAATTCTGGCTTCTAACATTCCTTATTGCACTGTTCATATCAAATGTGTAAACTGTGTCTGGACTTCTGTTTTTCCTCAGAGTACAGGGGATTGAATAATAAATATGAGGTCCTGCTATCTGCAGTATTTTTAAGTGCTATTGCTTATTTTTCCCTAATGTAAACAATTCTCTTCTTTTAAAATAATGTTTATATTCTTGTCTCTTTCTTATGAAGCTATACACATGGAATATATTTCCTAGCTCAATATGTACTTTTTTTGGTAATTTATTTTCACAAAGAAGTTGTATCAAGTACTTGCACGTCTGGTAAATCTGTCTGCATTTGAAGATAAAGTATTTTCTTTTTGTTTTATGACTCTCTTTTGGAAGTATCAGAAGATGTAAATGTCTACTTAGTATTTTTAGTGTTATTTGTTTGATGACTCCTAAAAATTATGCTTTATGTTTATATAAACTATATTATGTGGATGGAACTAGGCAAAGTCTTCCCAGTTTGTTATTATTCTGTTAGTAATTTTTGATAATTTTGAAAAATATTGAAATGAGGATTTTTATGCCTAAAGTTCAGTTTATGCTGTTTGTCTCTGCGTGTGTGTGTGTGTGTGTGTGTGTGTGTGTGTTCCCGTGTACCCACTTGTGCTTCTATTATCATGATGTACACAGAACAGTAGAATTGCTGTACTTTTATTGTCAGTTGGCAAAATATAACTAAGGGGTAAATGCTGGGAATAAGGGAGGTTGTACATGTGTGGATCAGGAGTTGGAGAGAAGTCTCTGCATTTATCTCTCTGGTTTGTTATCAGCCTAAATATGGTCTTTCAAAAAATGAAGAATTGCCTGTAAAGCTAAAAGTAATTTTTAACCAACCAACCAACCAACCAACCAACCAACCAACCAACCAACCACAAATGGAGGTAAGCTCTGTAGAACAGTTGAGATAAATACAAAACTCGAAGGAAGAGTACAAATAATAGTAATTATGTCAATAACTGTATAAAACCTTAGTACATTAAACGGTCAAGTATAAATCCAAGATAATCAGAGTAGGCATAAAAGTAAAACATAAATACATTCTATGTGTATTGCATAAAAAATGTTAAGATAGAATGAAATTTGCCCTGTAAAGTAATCAAAAGAAAACCACTCTCAGTGAATAAAAACAAAATATTTAATTGCAGGGAACAGCATTGTGAAGGGCATGTACAGTCATTTCAGAAAGATAATCAGTTTATTCATTAGGGGACATCATAATTTTAAATGTTTCTTAAGTTGCACAGCATCACAATTTGAAATAGGTATACACTGTGAGGATTACTGAAATCAAAACAATATATGAATCACCTTACACACAGTAATTTTTAATTTCATCTGCTTAGAAAGACTTTGTAATAGTACAAGTCAGAAATACTCTAAACCAAAAGAAAAATGTGCTGAGTCCCTCATTCTCAGAGACATAAATTGTCTGTGAATGCATTCTTAGTGTTTTATTATACCTATACATTAATGTATTTCTGAATATAATAAATTGACAAAGGCCGTGTTATTTGTCTTACAACTTGCTGTTTCACATAATGTAGTGTCTGCACACATTATTAATCAATTAATTCATCCTATTTCATCCATTAAATCTTAATTACACACTTAATAATTTTTCCATCCCCCATGTTGCCTTGATTACAGCCTCTTTGTGCTTCTCTTTATTTTCTTTCTGTGGGCAAACAAAGAAGTCTCCCTTCTACTTTTATGTCATGTTTTAGATTCCACACATTAGTGGAAGCATATAGTGCTTGTCTTTCAGAAAGTGGCATGTTTTCACTTAAAGTGACCTTCAGCTTCTTCCATTTTTCTGCAAATAATAGGAGGATTTCATCCTTCTGTATGGCCAAATAATATTCTATCTTGCATATAGGTTGTAATTTATTAATCTAGTCATTGGGAAAGCGGCATCGAGGCTGGTTACCTATCTTTCATTTGTGTGCTGGGGGTAGAACACAGGGCCCTGCAATCCAGTGCAAGCATTCTACCGCTGACCAACACCACGAACCAAGGTTTTCTATCTTGGCTAGTTTGAATTGTAATATAAAAAGCATGGATGTTCAAGGATATTCTAATTTTAGTGCTTTAGATGTTTTTTCTTTTCTTTTTGAGACAGGGTCTCACTGTACAGTTCAGGCTGGCCTTGAGCTCAGTTTTGTAGCCCAGGCTGGTCTCGAACTCTCACCGATCCTCCTGCCTCAGCCTCCTGCCAAGGAATGCTATGGCTGAGTTATGTGAAATTTGCAGTTTTAAATAGAAAAAATAAACATAACTATAAAATAGTTTCAAAACAGAACAATATGATACCAAGAACAATTAATACATTGGTTATTGTATTTATCATGATGAGAGTAGTCAAAGCAATGAACTGTCTAAATAATATCAGCATATTAGCATAAATCTTTGCTTTCAGTGAATTAAAAGATTTTAGATTATATATATATATATATACATATATATATATATATACATATATATATATACACATTCCATTCTTCCTTTCTAGTGTCTTTCAACACACTTTCTGCTTTCTCTTGAACTGTTTCTTCCTGAATCATGATATATTTTATACAGTTTGGATCTTGTTTACTTGTTCATTTTCTCACACTAGTGTAATAGTATATGTTTATCCACATGGGTATGAGTATGGTCTCAAGTTATAATATTTATCTGTAAAAGTTTCAAATTTATTTTTCTGTATAACAGAGTGGTATTCTATTGCAGAAAACCCACATCTTTTCTATCCATTCCTCAGCTGAGAAACATTTGGTTTGTTTCCAAGATTGGACTATTGAGAACTACAGCCCCAAAGTCACTTCTGGACAGCAAAGTTAAGGCATGTGGCATCAAAATCCTTGACTTAAAATCATACTACAGAGATCCTGTGATAAAACCAATGTGGTACTGAACCAAACAAGTTAGTGGCCCAGTGAAGCAGATTAGAAGATTCAAATACAACCAAAAACACTCAGTCACATTATCTTTGACAAAAAGGCCAACCATATCCAATTGGAAGAAAGTTTGTGTCTTTAATAAAGGGGCTGAAAAAACTGGCTTTCCTATGCCTAAAACTAAAATAGACAAGTTTCTATCATCAAGAACTAAACTGAAGTCAAAATGGATGAAAAATCTAAATATTAAAGCAGAAATACTAAATACACTGGAAGAGAAAATGCGCAGAAACCTTGAAGATATAGGAGTAGGTAGAGAGTTCAGCACCAAAATCCAAACTGCAGGAGAATACTTCAAAGACTCAACAACTGGGATCTCATGTTACATTAAAAAGCTTTTGAACAGCAAAAGAAATCACCAGTAGTGTAAAGAGAGGGGTCAAAAATTTATCCAATTGTTCCTCAGACAAATGACTTCCATCTGAAAGACATAAAGAATTGAAAGAAATTAGAACCACAGATTCATAGAACTATCCAAAATGGCATGAAAACACTCTTGTAAGATGAAGAAATACAAATTGCAAATAAATATATTACAAAGTGTTCACCATCATTGTCACTGAGAAATCCTAGAAACGACACTGAGATTCCATCTCAACCCAGAAAGAATGGCTACTATCAAGAAATCAGCCAATAACAAATGCAGAAGGTGTTGTGGGGAAAAGGAATACTTCTTCTCTGTAGGTGGAAGTGTAGACTGGTACAAACATCTGAAAATCGGTGTGACATTTCCTCAAAAACTTAAGATTAGAGCTTCCATTCCACCCAGTTATTCTCCTTCTGGGTAGCATTTCACAAAATTTAAGTGGTACCAAGTAATATATGTGCACCAATGTTTACAGTGGCAAAATACTTAATAATTAAATCCTGGAAACATCCCAAAAGCCCACAATTTGTAATCAATTAAAAAGATACTATGTCTTTATACAATGGATTCTACTAAGCTATAGAGAAATATATACTCAAGCCTTTTATAGACAAGTGGATGGAAACTGAGATTATACTCACAAGTGAAATAAGCCAGAACTGCATGTATAAATATCATATACTCTCCCTAGTGTGTGAAATTTGAAGAGTAAATAAGGTCTAATATGTACAATAGATATTGTGAAATAGGAAGAAATTGTGCAAAAAGTAGAAGGAACTAGGGAAAAGAGAAATAATGTGAGGCAGCTATACTGTTAGTGTATCTCATATCCTCAAGGCGGGCAGCTTTTGCTACTGTGGATTGTCCAAACTTTTATGCCCATATCTTGTACCTTGATCAACTCCTTTAAATATCACAACATGTAATGAATAGCTACAGTTATTGTCCTATTAATTTGTTTTGAAATTACATCATGTTTTTCCATAAAACTAAGAATTTACGTTCTGCTCATTAAAAAGAAAGAATTAGGCGTTACTAGTTGTGCTGCTATAAACATCATGAACCATATATATGTGTGTGGTATGATATTATTTTAATTAATTTTTTAAAAAGAGGATACAAAATACTTAGGAAAACATTAGAAATGATACAGAATTTCAGGCTGGGGAGATAGCTCAGTATCATATACCCTTGCCTTGTAAACACAGTGTTCTGAGATCAATCCCTGGTACTACCAAAAAACAAAAAACAAAACAAAACAAAACAAAAAAACAGTCCATCTTAGAAATAATACAGAATTTAACTAAAGAAAGTGATAGCAATTCAACCATTGTTGTTACATTGTATATTAGTGCCTTCAAATTACCAGTTCTAAGCCTGTAAGATTAGTCAAAAATTAAGAAAAATTTAAAATGGATACATACAAAAATTTCATCATCAACCTGTCCTTTATACAGGCTAGCAGAAATCAGCAGTAGAGTTATCTGAGCTATGTATCCCATGTGTGTGTTTGTTTTACCTTCCCTTTTTTGTTTCTTTTCTCCTTTACCTAATCCTGGTAAAGGATCCTTCCACTTGAACAGTTTGTATTCTTTTTACAGTATTCATTTCATGTTCCTAATTCTTCTGGGAAAATATCAAGAGGAGGAATAGCTGGGTGGAATTGGACCTCTAATCCTAGTTTATTTTATTTTATATTATTTTGGAATCTCCACACTTATTGCCACAGTGGTTGCACCAGATTACAGTCCAGCATGTCATCATCAGAAAGGAAGGATTCTCTTTTTCTTAGATCCTGACCAGGACATATTATGGGTTGATTTTTTGATAATAGCCATGAATTCTGGGATGAGAAAGAATCTCTTTTTTGTATTTCTGCAAGACCCAATTTGGCTTCTTCCATTCCATTCCTAATTGGTTGAATTTGAATCTTTCTTCTTCAGTAATCTTCAATTATATTGGTACAAGTTTATCAATCCTGTTAAATCATTCAAATCACAAACTCTTCAATTTACTGATTTTCTTCTTTGCTGTTTTCCAGTGCAGTAATATGTGCCCTTATCTTTATTATTTCCTTTCTTGTGCTAGATTTGGTTTGATTTATTCTTATTTTTCTAGAAGTTTCAGGTTCAATGTTAGATTGTTTACTTGAGGTTGTTCTGTATTCCTGATTTGAGAATTCATTGTTATAAATTCACAGAAAAGCTCATAGGACTGCTGTCCTAGACTCGTATAACTTCCAGTGTGTGGTACTGGCATGATTATTTAGTGGGAAATACTATTTAATTTCATGATTACATTACTCTGTGACATATTGGTTGTTCAGTAGTGTATTATTTAGTTTCATGTGTTTATATAGTTTTTGGGATTTCTTTTGTTGGTGTTTTCAGTTTCATTGCAGTGTGAACAGATATTATACATGGGAATATTTTAACTCCATTCAGTTTACTTTAGCATATTTTATGGGCTGTTATATCATCTAGTTTGGGGAACATTCCATGTGTAGTTGAGAAATATATATTTTCTAATCTTTTGAGGTAAACCACCCTGTAGATATCTACTGAGTCCATTTGACCACAGTTGGTTTTTGTTTGTTTGTTTGTTTTTTTAAACTGATATTTGTGCTTCTTTCCGGATTTGACTGAAGAGGAGTCGCCATCATGGGAGTTGACATCTGTCACAACAAGGACCGAAAGGTTCGGTGCAAGGAGCCTAAGAGCCAGGACATCTACCTGATGCTGTTGGTAAAGCTGTACAGGTTTCTGGCCTGATGGACAAGTTCCACCTTCAACCAGGTTGTGCTGAAGAGATTGTTCATGAGTTGCACCAACAGGCCACCTCTCTCCCTTTCCCGGATGATCCAGAAGATGAAGCTTCCCGGCCAGGAAAATAAGACAGCGGTAGTTGTGGGCACCGTCACAGATGATGTATGGGTTCTGGAGGTGCCGAAGCTGAAGGTTTGTGCTCTGCATGTGAACAGCTGGACCCACAGCCACATCTTCAAGGCTGGGGGTAAGATCCTCACCTTTGATCAGCTGGTCCTGGACTACCCCAAGGGCCCTGGCATGGACCTGCTCTCTGGCCCACGCAAGGGTCGCGAAATATATTGGCATTTTGGCAAGGCGCCAGGAACCCCCGCACAGCCACGCTAAACCCTATGTCCGCTCCAAGGGCTGGAAATTTGAGCGCACCAGAGGCCAACGGGCCAGCCGAGACTACAAGAACTAACGCAGGGTTGTATTCTGTTAATAAAAAAGATTTCAGATTCTGAAATAAAATAAAATAAACTGATATTTGTTTGTAAATATTTTGTCTGGTTATTATTATCGGTTGTCTATGTTATTGTGTTCAGGTCCTCCACTGTAGTTGTGCTAGTGCTTTTTGGACTTTTCATTTCTGTTAATACTTGTCTGCCGGGCGTGGTGGCACACGCCTGTAATCCCAGAATTTGGGAGGCTGAGACAGGAGGATTGGTGCGAGTTCAAGACCAGCCTGGGCTACAAAAGTGAGCTCAAGGCCAGCCTGAAAAGCATAGTGAGACCCTGTCTCAAAAAGACAAAAAAAAAAAAAAAAGAAAAAAAATTGTCTGATGTAGTTTGGTGCACTGGTATTTGGTGCATATATATTGATGATCATTATCTTTTCTTCTTGGAGATTTCACATAGCAAGTATGCAGTGTCTTTCTTTGTCTCTTTTTGTTAATGTTAGCTTTGAGCTCACATTTTCAGTCAATATATATTTGCCTCTGCTTTTTTTTGGTTTCCTTTATCGTGGAGTATTGTTTTCTGTCCTTTGACTTTTAGTCTTGAATTTCTTTTTCAGGCAAATATATTTTTTTGAGCACATATCCAATCTATTGTTGGATCTTGCTTTTTGAACAATGCTGCCAGCCTGTTTCTTTTGATTAGTGCATTGAGACAATTTACATTGTTTATACATGATTTGTATTAGCTTATCTTTTTCATGTTATTTTCCTGTTGTTAGTTCCTTGTCTTTCTCCTCTTTTAAATTGCTTTCTCTGCCTGGTGACTTCTCTGTATTGGTCTTTTTGTAATTGTGGTCTTTGTTTTCTCTTCCAGATATGTCCTTCAGAACATTCTCAAGAAGTGGTTTTGTTATCATGAATTTCTTTCATTTTTCTTCGTCATGAAAGTATCTCATTAACCCATTAATTTTTAAACAAAATTTTGAAGACTAGAGCAATATGCATTGAACGTTGTTCTCTTGAGTTTTACTCATTTATTAGTTTTTTGCATTGCCAGATATAAGCATGCAAAATTGATTTTCAAAAAAAAAGGGGAAGAAAGCAAAAATAAATTGAGCACTAACTGCTTCTTTCCACATACAAACAGAAATCAGCAGTCCAATAATCCAACTATACTACACACATGCATAAATATATCTTTTGTTGTTCCTTGTTTCTTTCTTTCATTCATCCTTTTCATCACCAGAGCTGTTTATTCCCTTTCAAGCTTCTTTGGCTTTCATAAGGTCTATTGCACCAGTAAGATTTTTTTCTACTATTTCAAGTTTTTAGACAATATGATATGTGCCGATGCAGGTCTTTTTTGTTTCACTTACTTATTTGGTCTGTAATAAAATCCATTTACCTATAAAAGCCTTGAGTTTATCCCTTTTTGTAGCCAAGTAAAACTCAATTATGTAAAAATATGATATCTTCATTCATTCCTCAGTTAATGGTCATTTGTATCATTTCTAAAATTTAGCTATGAGAAATTATATTGCAATAACCATAGGTGTACACATATCACTGTGGTTTGAATGATAAAAGTTGTTGAATATTCTTCCATATGTTTATTTCATTCTTTCATGTGTTTATTTGCCATTTGCTTTTCTACATTTTTGACATACATATTCATCTCAGACATTCATTTTGATTGGTTCTTTGAATTTCAGGAGTCTGATTTTTGGGGGGGCAGGGTTCATTTTTTGAAATTTATTGTGGAATGTTTGGTTTCCTTAATTTCTCTTGTAGTGCATTCATTGTTGTGTCCCATTTACTTTTGAGTGTTGACTCTATATCTGGATGCATGGCTGAATTTGGTTACTAATCTGTAGCAGAGGGCAGCTGTCAGTTGGGTTAATTTTATCCTACTAAGAGAAGCTCTAGTTTAGCCTTTAGTCCCCACTAGAGATAACAGCTATTAAGGCAGAGTCAACTCTACATAATCTTGCTTGGGGTGCTTCATTCCTATATGCTTTTCACACCCTTGTTGAGATCTTATATCTCCTCCTCTCCTTCCTCGCCCTTGTAATAAATATAAAGGAAATAACAGGAAAAGAGAAATATTTACAAATAAGAAGAAGCCTATGACTTCTTGAGTCAACCATCATAGCATTCTATCCTGAATGCCATGGAAATCAAGAAGGTATTCAGGCAGATACAAACAAAGAACAAGATGTGATATGTTTCTGATCTGAAAGCATCTGGGATGCAGGTTTAGATGCAACAGAACATTTAAGATCTCTAACAAAGGAAGCATCTGGTGGCTAGCCTGATTACTAAAGCATTGTTTATTCCTAATCTTTGGTTTGATGTGGAAATAACTGTCACTATGTCAAATCCACAAGTCTCTTGGTGGAGGTTTTGGGATCCTCTATGTAGAGTGTCATGTCATGTGCAAATAATGATAATTTTATTCCTTTGTTTGCAATTATTGCTGCTTTCGTTTCCCTCTTGCCTAATTGCTCTGACTAACGTTTCCAGAACTATGTTGAATAGGAGTGGTGAGAGTGGACATCCTTGCCTTGTTCCTGACTTTGAAACAAAGGTTTTGAGTTTTTGTTCATTTAGTAGGATGTTGTCTCTTGATTGGTCATAAATGACTTTTATCAGGCTGATTAGGCTTTTATATATATGCCATCTATCCCAAGTTTATGTAGAACTTTTATCCTGAATGAGTGTTGGACTTTATTAAAAGTTTCGTGCATATATTGATGTGATCGTGTGATTTTTGTCTTTCAGTCTGTTGATGTTGTTTATATTACATTTATTAATTTGGTCATGGTGTATAATCTCAATGATTTACTACATTCAGTTTGCTAGTGTTTTATTGAGGAATTGTGCATCTATATTCATTAATGAGATTGGCCTTTATTTCTGTTTTATTTGGGTGTTTCTCTGGTTTTTGTATCAGAGTAATCCTTGCCTCCTGGAATGATTTGAGGTAATTGCTTCCCTTTTAAATTTTTGGAGGTTTTCAGAAGAGTTCTCTTTAAATCTTTCCTAAATGTGTTTTGAAATTCAGCACTGAATACATCAGATTTTCTTTCTTTTCTTTTTCTTTTTTTGGTAGGTATATCTATCATTTTCAATTTCATTCAGTGCTATTAGGTCATTTGACTTTTTCTAGCATCAGCTTTGATATTTCATATGCATCTAGAAATTCATCCATGTCTTCAGTATTTTCCATCCTATGAGAGTTAATATTTTGGAAACAGGTATTGATAATCTTCAGAATTTCTATAGAATATATATTGAGTTCCTCCTTTCCCTTGTTTATTACATAAATTTGAAAGTTTTTTTTTTTTTTTTTTTTTTTACTTTAGTACAGGGACTACAGTGTCTCACTACCTAGATTAGACTCCTAGTGATCTGGCAGCATTCAGCCTCTCAAGAGCTGGAATTACAAGCTCTTGTTACCATTCCCAGGCTCAACTCTTGTCTCAGGTCACCCTGGGGGCAGGAATGTCAACAAGCACACTCTGGGAATAAAACCCTCTCCACTGTGTGTGCCTAAGCAGGCGTTTTAATTCGCTGAGCTATTTGGCTGGCCCTTGTTTTCTTCTCAGAAAAGGTTGGTTATGGATTTATCAATTTTATTTATTGTGTCAAGGAAGAAAGTCATTAATTCCTTAATTCTTTGTATTTTTTTCCTTGTCTCCATTATATTTATTTTTGCTGTGTTCTTCATAATTTCCTCACTTTTTTGGGCTTTGGGCTTGACTTGCTCTTTTTCTGTGTGTGTGTGTGTGTGTGTGTGTGTGTGTGTGTGTGTGGTCACATGATTGATTTTTTTGGACTCATACTGTTTTGCTAGCATAAGATTTTAACACTATAAATTTCTCTCAAGACAGCTTTTATTGTGTCTCATAGGTTTTGAAAGATATGCCTGCATTTTCATGTGAGTGTAGGTATTATTATAGTTCTTTAATTTCGTCTATAACTCATTGATTTTCCAGGATGATGTTATTTAATTTTCATGTACATATGGAAATTTTGTTATTTTTCTTACCACTAATTTGCAGATCCATTGCACTACGTTTAGGTAATATGCCTGGAATAAACTCAGTTCCTTTGCATTTAGTTAAGCATGCTCTCTGTGCCAGTTTGTGGTGGTTTTTGGAGACTGTCTCATGTGCAGCTGCAGGGAAGGTGTATTCTGGCATTGTTGGGGGAGGATCACTCAGCAAAGTTCTATCAAGTCCATTTCTTTACAGGCTTGGTTTACTCGTGTTATTTGCTTGTTGATTTTTGTGAGTTGATCTGCTTTCTGTCAATGGGCTGGCAAAGATCTCAGTACAATTGTGTCGTTGCTCATTTGATTTTACTTATTTATTAAAGTTTGTCTTACACAGTTGGGTGCTCCTTCATTGTGTGGATATATACTTATGATTGTTATTACATGCTCTTGACGTTTTCTCCTATTATGTTGGGACCTTTTAAAATCTGTTTTAATGATTTGATGTTGAAATTGTCAGCAACAGAATAACTATCCCTGCTTTTATTCTGTGTTCCTGTTGCAAAGAGCATTGTTTTCCATCATTTCATTTTCAATGAATTTCTTTTGAAATTCCTGCATAGGGCAGATTGTTGGATTTTATTTCTTGATCTACTCTGCCAGTCTGTTTCTTTTGATTATTGAAGATTATTAACTTTGATGATTATAAGTGATATGTATTAGATTCACTTTGTATTATTGTTTGTGTCTAGTAATCCCCCAAAGCCTCATGCAGTTATGGGCATACTTCTGGAATTTGTGATTAAGTTATAATCCCCTGCGATTGTGGGTATGAGTGCTGCCGGGATTATGGGTTTGAATGGTACCTTCAGCCTGGGGCAGAGTTTGAATGAAACCCAAGGATGTCTTTTTCTCTGTTGCCACTGTTGCTGCTACTCTTCCCTTTTGCACTCTGATGTTCACTGCTGCCATGAAAGGTTGCTCTCTGCCATGTGCTGATCTACCTTGGAGCTAGCTGACTGTGGATTGAAACCTCCACCAATTGTAAGCTAAATTAATCTTTCCCTCCTTCACTGTGCCTGTTGGGTATTTGTCCTAGCAATGACAGAAGAGCAACTGAGACAGTGTTTGGTACCAAGAAAGTGCAATCATTTCTTTGACTAAATCTGACCAAGTGGATTGCAAGCCTTTGGGAATGGCTTATGGGAAGAGTTAGGAAAGGTTTGGAGATGTCACGTAAAAGAGCAGACCTGGAACAGCTTTGGCTGTTGTGTATGGGATATTCTGGTCTGAGCTCAGAAGACCAGAAGGCGGGTAGAAAGGGTTTCAGTATTAGTGGCATTAGTTCTCTAAATTTATTATATTTATTATTACTAACTATTAATAATTATTACTATTAATAACATTTATCATTAATACTTTTCTATATTTACTATAAATTTACTATAGAATTTAATAGTGAATTCACCACAACCTGGAGATGTCTCTATTGGCAAATTTTTATTTTATTTTTCTATGTAGTACAAGGCCTACAGGGTCTCACTAAACAGATCAAGGTCATAGTGATCTTCTTGTTTTCAGCCTCCGAAGCTCTTCAGTTACAGGCACATGTCACCCTGCCCAGTCTTAGTAACTACCTCTACAGGTCTCATTAGTGAGGCCAACAGGGCACACAGGGAATTGAAAACCAGTCTCTGCTTCTGGCTAAGCAGGCACTTTAGTTGTGCTATGTGGGAAGCCCTTATTGGCAAATTTTAAATAACCTTTGCAATTTTGTTGACTGATGTTATATTATTTCTATTTTACATCTTGTGAATCTATTTCTGCTGTTTTCAACCTTTTTAGAGTACAGGTTTTCAACATACATATTCCTGGTCTTTTTTATTTCTGCTAGATCCATTCTGGTTTCTTCCTTTTCATTCCTTTTTTTCTTTTTTAAATTTTTTTCTTTGTGTATTTAGGGCAGGGTCTACAGAGTGTTCAGTGTGTCACTACATAGGTTGAACTCATAGGGATTTTCTTGTTTAGAGCCTCCTAAGTGCTAGGATTACAGTTGTGCACCACCATGCCTGGTCTCAGTTGCTGTCCCAGGGTGCCCCGTGGGTTGGGTGAGCATGGACTGGCCCAGGGATAGAACCCCTGAGCACTTCCTCTGCCCTAGGAGATGCTTTAATTCCGCTGAGCTATTTGGCCACCCCTGAAAAGTGGATGCATTAAGGGCAGGTCTGGCATGCAAGTGGAGCTGGGGACAGAACCATGATCCCCGGCACCTGATGGGTGTGCCAGAGCAGGCGCTTCAACTGCTGTGCTAATCAGCAAGTCCCCACCCCTTTCATTCTAATTGGTATATGTTGAGCTTTTTCTTCTCTCTTTTCAACGAGACTGGCTACAAATTCCTAAGTCTTGTTTAGTCCCTTAAAGAAAAATATCTTCCATTCATTGATTCTTTTGTTAGTCTCCATTACATTGATTTGTGCCCTAAATTTTGTTGTTTGCTCCCTCACACTAGCTCGGTTTCAGTTTCTTCTTTTTCTAGAATTTGAGACACAAAGTTAGGTTGCCTTTTGGAGCTTGTCCTGTTATCCTGAGAACACATTGCTATAAATTTTCCTCACAGGACTGCTCTCATGGTCCCCTATAAGTTCTGGTGGGTTGAATTGCCATTATTATTGAATTGCAAATATGTTTTACTTTCATGTTTATGTTCTTTTGTGACCTATTGTTCTTTTAAAGCCTATTATTTAGACTCATGTATTTATGTAGTTTTTCACACTTCTTGCACTGGTGATTTTCATTTTCATTGAACTATGGAGAGATTATATACATGGGAATATTTTAATGCCTATGAAATTTACTTTAGCATATTTTATGGGACATTACATCATATAGTTTGGGGACCATCCCATGTGCATGTGAGAAAAAGTTGTTTTCTGATGTTTTGTGCCATTCCCTGTAGATATCTACTGAGTCCATTTGGCCACAAAGTGTTCTTAAAACTAACTTTTCTTTTAAATTTTTTTTGATCTGGTTGATCCATCTTATTATGAGAGAGTGGAATAACTGTCTTATACTATGATTTTTTTAGTGTTCTTTTTTTTTTTTCAGGTACCAAATTTCTTTATTTGAAGGAATTAAAGAACTTAAGTAGATGTTCTGGTACAGCTTATAGAAAAGGTTAAGGTAGCCCCAACATGCATATGCTGTCTTGGTGACATTAACTCTCATTGTCACTGTTTCCCAGGGTATGCTTGTCAAAGAGGTACTCTGCCATGCCGGACTCAGGGACTCCATCGTGTGCAGGTTGGTCACGTGGTCACCCAGCTCTTTGATGGCCTTTACCTGCTCATCCAGGTAGTGCGTCTCGATGAAGTCACACAGATGGGGGGCGTTCTTATCAGTGGCCAGCTTGTGCAGCTCCAGGAGGGACTGGTTCACGCTCTTCTCCAAATGTAGTGCGCACTCCATTGCATTCAGCCCGTTCTCCCAGTCATCACGGTCTGGTTTCTTGATATCCTGAAGGAAGATCTGGCCGCCGCGCTGGTTCTGCAGCTTCATCAGCTTCTCGACGTGTTCTCTCTCCTCATGAGATTGGTGAAGAAAGTATTTGGCGAAGTTCTTCAAAGCCACATCGTCGCGGTCAAAGTAGTAAGACATGGACAGGTAGACGTAGGAGGTGTAGAGCTCCAGGTTGATCTGGCGGTTGATGGTGGCCTTGGCGTCCTGATGGTAGTTCTGGCGCACCTGCGAGGGCGAGGAGGTCGTCATGGCGGTGGCTGGCAAGGCTTGGCTGGGCTGCTGTGGCGGTGTGGGCAGCGGCGAGGGCGGGCGAGAGCCAGGCTCCGTTCAAGCACTGTTGCAGCAGGAGACCCCGACGACGCTCGGCAGACAACCTAGTGTTCTTATTTATTTCTATTTTTTTTTTTATTTTCATGACTGTTACTTTTGTTGGATGTAGTTGTGTGGACCCAAGTTTGGGGCATATATACTTATGACTGTTTTCTTTTCTCTTGGAGTTTTCCTTTTGGAAGTGTTCAGTGCATTTCTTTGTCCACCCTTTGACTTTTATTTTTCATGCATTTGTTACAGGGTGTCGCTATGCAGCTTGGATTGGTATTGATCCTCCTGTTTCAGCCTCCCCAGGGCTGTGATCATAGGCGTGCACCACACCCAGTCTTGTTGGTTGGGTAAGGGGCCCTAGAGGAGGGTTGGCACAGCACGTGTGGCACCAGGGACCAAATCCAGGTCCTTTTGCTTTCCTAGGCAGGCCCATAGACTGCTGAGCTTTCTCCACAGCTGTGGCCCTTGACTTTTGATCTTGAATATTTTTGATTGGTGTTCAATATGTTTCTTACACCTATTTCCAATGTATTGCTGGATATTCCTTATTGATCCATTTCAGCAGCCTCTTTCTTTTGATTGTTGAATGCAGGCCATTTAGATTTTTTATTATAAATTATTTGTGTTCACTTATCCTTTTCATGTTATTTTCCCATTATTAATTCCCTGCTTTCCTTTCTGTTTAATTGCTTTTCACGTCTGGTAGTTTCTCACTATTGTGTTTTATTTTTGTGGTGTTTGTTGTTTTGTTTTTCCAGTTGGATCCAGAAAAGAATGAGAAGACTGAGTTCAATTAGCAACATGGGACTCAGGAGCCTTGTCTGGAACTGAGTGCCCAGCAACAGAAACTTCTCTTATTTATTTATTTGTTATTTATTTATTTATTTATTCATTTTGATTACTTTTAAAAAGAAATAACAATGAGATGGTTTCAAAAGATGTTAGTAGGACAGCCGACTTCTTACACTTTTAAGGAGTAAAAGAATGTACATGATGCTGGGCATGGTGGTGCACACTTATAATTCCAGCACTTGGGAGGCTGAGGCAGGAAGATCAGTGCGAGTTTGAGAGCAGCCTGGGCTACAAAGGTGAGCTCAAGGCCAGCCTGAACTGCATAATGGGACCCTGTCTCAAAAAGACAAAAAAAAGAATGTACATGATGAACATAATTAGTTTTGTGTGAACCCTAAGACTAATCAGTAATGTCCTAGGTGAAAGTCCAAGGAACAGACATAGTGAGTCGAGGAATGTGCGGTTATGTTGCACAGCAGCTTGCCAGCGTTGCCAGTGAGAGCATCTGTTTCCTTAGGCTCTGTTCTTTTGTTTCTTGCTCCTTTAGGACAGTGAGCTTGTACCTCCACATTTTGTGTTCTCTTTTGACAGTGATCTAGAACATTGGTTTGGTGGTCATGCATTTCTTCCCTTGGTCTTTGCCACAGAGATATCTTACTGCTCCATTGATTTGCAATATAGTTTTTGTTGTTGTTATTGTTTTTCAGAACTGGGGACTGATCTCAGGAACTTGCACTTGATAGGCAGGCCCTTGTGCCCCTGAGCTATCTTCCCAGCTCCACAATATCGTTTCATGGAATACATCAAGCTGGGTTAAAGGTTATTTTCTTGCCGTTTTGAATACTTCACTGCAAACTGTCTTTGATTTGAGGGTCTGTGTTGAGGAGTCTGCTGTGATTCTCATGGAATGTCTGTTATAGGTGATTTGTTTCTTTTCTCTAGCCACTTTTAATATTCTGTTCTCATGCTAAATTTTCAGAATGTTGAATAGTTATACCTTGGTGTAGATTTATTTTGATCATGACTATTTGGTTATGCTTCATAGTTATATTCTGTATTTATTTGTATGTCAAATTATTTATGAATTTGGGAAGTTTTCGGCTATTTCTTCTGTCAACAGCATTTCTATGGTTTTGTGCTATCTCCATCTTTAACACTCTCTCCAGTCCATCTTAAATTGGTCTTTGCTTCATCTTTCGACAGTTGTGCTGATTTTCAAAGGCCCCTTCCTATTTAATAGATACCTTTGTGTTTATGTTCTTTAGCTTCTGTCTTGTTTTCTAGGTATTCCTTCTTGGCCTTCCTTCAATGTTGTGCAAGTCCTTTCAGTGGGTCTTGTAGTCCCCTCAATTTGTGTTTATATCTGAGTGTTCAAATAGACCTGTGGAAGAAATATATCCCATTTCTTTCCTACATTGGGCGCTCATGTACATTTCATTTTTCTGTTTGTTCTTTTTATTTTTCAGTCTCTCTCTGCTTTAGTGTCTTTCATCAATTCCTTTTTCATCTCACAGGTTACTTATTCTACAGTATCGTCCAACTGTTCTTTCAATTCTTTTGCTGTCATTTCAGAAAATTCTAGTGGCTAGCTGAAATTCCAGTGGAATATTCCAGTGGAATTCCCTTTTTTTCTGTGCTCTGAGCCATTCCTGAGTGCACCAGCCTGTTGAGATAAAATTTTTCTTCTTCGTCTTATCTCTCCTGTCACTGTGTTTTCTGTTTTCTTTGTTTTGTTTTATTTTCTGTATTGGTGCTTGTAGAGTTCTTGTGGTACAAAGCTTCATCCTTGGTATTAAGCTCCCACCTCAGTGAAGGGGTACAGGGCAGGGCTCAGCAGAGCATTTGGTTGTGTGGGGCTCAGCCTGTCTTCTGCAATGTTAGGGTGGCAGACCAAATCACTGAGTAACTTTCATGATGGAGGAGGGGCAGGTGCATAGTTGATGGTGGTGTGCTCCGCACTCAGTGGAGTTTCCACAGTGGTGGGGCTGGTGAAGCAGAGCTCACCAGGGTCCCAAAGCTGTCTGGGGCTCAGCTTCCCTAGTGCTAATGGAAACTTCACTTAATTTTGAGTCTTAGTTTCCTGGTGGCTAAAGATGTTGAACATTTATTATGCACTTCTTGAATATATATATCGACTGGCTTAGCCTGCCCTGAGGGTGGGTCTGCTGCAGCATGTGGTGCTGGGATCTAACCTCGGTCCCTGTGGTTGCCTAAGCTTGTCTTAGCGGGCACCTTAGACCACTGAGCCATCTCACTTGCCCCTCATTTGTTCATTTTGGGAGAATTACCTCCTCGATTCTCTTGCCACTTATCAACCTTTGCATATTTCTCTTAGTGCGGGTCTTGCTACCTAGCTCAGAATATCTTTGAATGCGCAATTCACCACGTAATCGCCTAGAAGCAGTAGTGATCCTCCTGGCTCAGTGTCATGAGTGTTGAAATTAAGAGATTATCTATCAGTCCTGGCCATATTCTCTGGTATTAAGTTTTGGAGTCTTTAAATGAACATTATACTGCTCAGAGAAGAGTAGCTAGCCAAGCTTTTACCCCAAGATGCCGTCTACTGTTACTTTTTACTGTTCTTTGCCTTTTTGTTCAGAAACTTTTAAATCACTGAACTCTTGTCAACTCTGGCACTCCCTGGAACAGTAGTGGGCAGCTACACTCAGTAAAGAATTTGCAGTTTATCTGCCTGTTCCCTTTCTGAAGACTGAGAATCAGGAGTTCCTAAAAATGTGGTTGCCTTACCCATGCTTATAATGTGCCGAAATCATAATGAAACATGCTTGGACGCTGGCCATTCATGCTTCACTACATGCCTTCCCTGTGTAGATCACCAGAAGTCAGGTGACTATAAGAAGACCCATGTTAATGCTGTGTTCAAGCTCATGTGGATCAATCTAGGGCTAAACTAATCAGTGGTACTTTGTTTTCCAAAATGACTACAGGATAATAGGACATTGAAAAGGACATTCTTTGTCTGTTGCAGTTCTTGGTGCTCCTTAGGTTTTCAAAGTAACTGCCTTGATAAAGAGGAACAAAACCCAAGGAATGCATGCTGCCACAACTTGGTTCGTAGTGTCTTTGAGATCAAAAAATGAGGCAGTTATACATCTCTGTTATGGTTCCTAAATTTATCATAATGTCTATTCAAAGCCTGGATAACAGAATTTATACCTGTCAGATTTTATTCCCAGCAGAACATTGCTTATTAATTCTTATTTATCTTTATTTAGAACATTTTAATGAAAAACCTAGATGTAAAAAATAAATAAATGAATAAATAAATGCAATCTTATTTGTCAGTTTTTTCTATTATTCTTTAAGATATGAGCATCTTTTAAAATTTTATTTATTTATTTATTTATTTATTTATTTATTTATTTATTTGATAGAGGGTCTTGCCTTCCAGTTCATATACCTAGTTATCTTCCTATCTCAGCCTCTCTAGTTCTGAGATTACAAACATGTACCACCACAGCCCATTTCAGGACTGATAGGGCACGCATGGCTTCCCAGAGCTCAGACAGTATGCCATGTCAGTGACCAAATGCAGGTCTTCGCAATTCCGTGCAGGTCCTTATACTGCCAAACTATCTCAGCCATCTCACAAAGACTTTTTGTATTAGACTGACTTGATTCAGCTAGATACTGTGAGTTTACCTTATTTTGTCCCACAGCAGTCAGCAGTGGTGTTTTTAGAGATATGGGATCCCACATAAGGTCATTATGTCGTGACTGTCTCGTGTCAGATTGTGGCATGGTGGAGGCTTTTGGGTGGAAACTAAGCAAGGCTGGGCTGCCTCGTGAACTCTCCATCACTTCTGGACTCAGGCCCATGCGGTCACCTTGGGTTCTCAGGACATGGGAGTTGACTTGTCTTTTATAGTTTCACATAGTTTTCATCAGGAGCCAGATATATCAGACACATGACACTGTGATGCACAACCAAGACAGAATCGAAAAAAAATAAACTTTTATAGAAGAGTTTTTTAGTTGATTCCAAATATAATTCCGTCTGGGTAAAACTGACTGGCTTTGTGGATGGAGAAATAACCAGAGACATTTAGAGGAAGTTTCTCATTCATGAGAGATTTTTAGGGCTGGGATCAGAGCCTATTTATGCCTCTGCAACAAAAAAAATAGACCACAGGTTGTTTGTTGCTAAATGGTTAAGTCAAGTTTCCTGTCCATTGGCATTAGATTTTCTGGTTCCTGAGTTGCTGTCACCTTGGTCAGCCAACAGGGAGTCTGAAGGCCAAGGCTAGGGTAAGCCGAGAGGGCTGAAGCTGGAGTAGATCCCCAAAAGGTGATGCTGAGCCTTGTGGGCATTCTGGGCTGGAATAGGCTCAACCAGCCCTACCCAGTTAGAAGGGGAGAGACTTTCAGATCTGGCTGGAGCAAGTGATAGAGCTGAATGCACACAGACTTGAGAGCTGTGTCAGGAGAGGAATGGAAAGTGGTGAAATCCTAGGAACTGGAGGAAAGGGGTTGTGGGCAAGACAAACAGTGGTGGAGACAGGGGCTGGTGTACAAAGGCCAGGTAGTTGGAAAGGTGGATTGAACTTGGTGTTGGCCCAGGAGAGGGCAGCAAAGATGACTTGGACATTTGTGTGCCACCTGAGGCTTCTAAGTATCAGGTAGCTATGAATCAGGGAGAAACCTGCTCCACTGGTGAGAAGCCCAGGAACCATGAGACTTAGTGTTCTGGCTTTCTGGAGGCCTGGAGTTACCCCTTTTCCACTGCTACCTTTTCTGCCAAACTGTTGGGAGCCTGATGAAGGTTGTTGACTTAGAGATGGTAAGAAGCTCCTAAAGCCCAGAGATTTCATATTAGAAACATTAAGCAAGGAGGACATGGGACCATATGTATCAGAACAGTTCCTAATGCTGCAGATGCCCTGGTACACAGGGAACAGGATCATATGGGACAGCTAAGCATTAAAACTAATCATGCTTGAGCAGTCAGTGACCTATGAGGCTTCCTTTCATTGCATGGAATGGAATAAAAGAAGACAAGAGGAAGGGAGAAAACAGGAAGCCACTACCAGAATGGCAAGCAAGGCAGCTTCTACTCAGTGGAGATCAGTGAACAAGTAGGACTTCAGCCACATTGGCTCCTGAACACCATCTAGTGCCACAGTGCAGTCCCCGTGGCCCATACTCAAGAAACTCTTTGTTTTGCTCAGAAAAGGTGGTGAGGCACAGGTGATGCCTATTTTATGCTTGCTTTTACAAATGCTCCATGGTGCTCCTTATCCAGGCCAGAAAGTTGAGATCTTTGGAAAGCCTGATGTGGGACTTCCGTTATATCTTCTGTAGGAGAAAGTGACTTGGAACATTTTGTTACACATCAGGGGACTCCTGGAATTTGTCTACAGACATGAAGGAGAGTCTGAGCCGGCCTCCTGCTATCAGTGTCCTGGAAATCCCACAGCAGGTGACCTCTGCCAGGCACTGTGAGCAGGAATCAGGCAGGGTGGGCCAGGCAGCCTCTTGTACAAAGGGTGGTAGCCTGAGGCCCAATTTTCCTTGCAATTTTAACTTATGTGAACCTTTCTGTGAAGGCCTCAGATTTACTCTTTTGATAACATCAAACTCAGTAGCCCAACATTTCCCCAAAACTGCTACACGTATCCACCCAGGGCATGGAGTACAGAATGCATGGCTTGAAAACTCCACCTTTCATGCCCTGGGTTTAGGTATAGGAATTGGACACTGCCACCTTGCACTTAATTCTCTTCCCCTGGCTGCTTTTTTATAGACAGTGAAATCCTCACCTTCAAACTGGTCTTGGTGTTCCTTGGGTCTGCCATAAAATTGTCACTGACATTCGAGTATACCCGCATGTACGATCTGCAGTTCAGTTGATCTTGCACTGACAGGGTGCCTTCTGCAGTATAGTTTCCCTAGGCCCTTATGGGTTCATTCTTCCTTAACATGTCATGAGTCATGTGTACCCTTGGTTTATCTGGGTCTTGTCTTCATAAAGCCCTGAGGGGTTGAACAGCTCTCCTCAGCTGGACCTTTCTCTCCCACTGATGGGGAAAAGGCAAGAGAGTCCAGATCCCCCTATCTTGCAGACTGTGTATCTTCTGGGCCTGGACATACTGATGGACACAATAGCAAGGTGGGAATGATTAGGTTCCCCGGGAAAAACATGACCATGTGTAGGAAGCACAAGAGCAGTCAAATCCCCTCAGCATTTGCCCTGGCACCATGTACAGCACCTTGTTGATCTTTCGTCAGTCTCAGCCGTTTGGATGAGTTCTGGCTGTTGCTAGACCAATTTGCTCTCTCTGAAAGCCTGAGATAATTTTTTTTCTCTCTAGTTGACTTTCCTTAGGCACACTATACATTATTGATCATGTTCCTTTGTGGTCCGATACTGTCCTTGATGAGAAAATTTGGGTCACAACTTAGTTAAAAGATGGCACAGCAGAGATTCTCTTATTCCTGAGTCATCACTGACCTTGAAGGGCTAAGACCAAAGTGCTGCAAAGTTACATTTTTAGTTATATGGTTCTCACCTTAACTTGGTCTTAACTATCCAGCAGAAAAGTATAACCACAAGGTATAAAAAGTAAAGCTGTATTAATATGCTGAACTGTGAGAGGCTCAAGTAACAACTTCGGACAATTGTCAGTTGTGCTGATAACTCAATACCATTTTGAACTATTGGACTATAGTGGATTCTTTTTTTGAATTCAAGTACCTACGATATTTGGCCTGGCATAAGTGTAAGTATAGCTTCTCTAACAGCAATGGAACAACTATATCTGACAAAACAAAACAAAAAAGGCTGATAGAAATATAGGGTAGTTTTGTTGTGAAAAATATATACATATATATGTGCAAGTTAGTTAGGATAGATGTACAGGTACTTTCTCTTAGTTCAATGACAACAAGGTTTGTACTAATACTGTTGAATAAGATCTCATGTCTGCATGTTGTGCTCTGAGTAACTACTACGAAGGCAGCATTATGTATGTATCAATTATTATAATTGTCCTACTAACTTGTTCTGAAACTGTTTCATTGCTATTTTATCTTTTTTCTCATTAAATGAATTTAAAAATTTCAAAAAAATTGCACGAGAAACAGGAAAGTGTGACAGATCTTCAGCAGCATGATGACATAGCTAAGTTCCACATAGTTCTGGAGTGTCAAGTGACAATATTGATAGAACTTGCAAGGAGGAATAAAATAATGTGTTTCCTTTCCATAATTTCCAACATAGGTCAAGTCTTATGGATTAGTCAGACATGTAGTGTAAAAAAGTTTAGGAAATTTTTACCACTTCCAGTTTCACTATGCTTTGTCATCATGCATGCTATCTATTTGATGATTCATGCAAACCAGCATGTTTCTGCAATAATGGAGAGAAGAGGGCTTTGGAGCTAGAACACTGATATAGCTCATGTAAGCCAGAAGTCTTACCTTACAGGCCAGCACTTATCAGGAAGGATAGGGAGAAATGCGGTCAGTTGGCTCAGTGACTAAGGCCTTGTGTGTATACAGGAGAATACCTGGGTAAGGGGCCCTGCCCAAGCAAGAGTTGGGCCCATGGGTATGGATCCCACCAGCCTTGTCCTCTTTGGGCCTTGCAGGGGACCACATGTGGTTCTGGATGTCCTAGAAGGAGGATTTGAGGAAGGAAGTAGCAACATCACATCCTTGTGGCCTGTGAGGACAGGAGTTGGTGGACAGTGGCGATTGAGATAAACTGGAATGTTCAGCCATGTGGCTATAAACCTCAGTTTGTATTGATCTTACAGGAGAAAGGGGAAGGAAGTAAGTTTCACCTAAGAATGAAGAGTCACTAGAGATATTCTACAGCTGCTTTACCCCAAACCTGAGGGAGAAAATGTCCTGCTAAGGAAAAGCCTCCCAACTCAATGTGATAGGACCGAGTGGTGACCTGAATGGTGCCTGACAGGGCTGCTGGACCCATTAAATTATACCTCTTCCCTTCTGCCACATAACTCGTGAAGAGCTCACCTGTTCATCCTGATACCCAGGGTAAGAGCTGTGCATGTTTTCTCCTTATGTGGCCTATCTTCTACACTTGTGTAAGAGGGGCTGGGGAGAAACTAAAGTGGTTCAAAATGAGTGGATAAGAGCTTTCAGTTGGGATTTTGAAGGTATTAAGGGGAGCAGAAAGTGTGGGGGTGAAAAGCAACAGAACTGTCTGATTGGCCTGCTTGGCTGCAGTTAGATTTCTTGAATAAAAGATACTGAATAAACATGAAACTAGCCTTCTTTCTGCAGGGAGTAGTTTGTTTAGTTGCTGATGCTTGCCGTAGAGTGATTATAAGCTCAGGTCTAGGAAACACGGCTTTTCAGAGAGGGGTATTCCTTTGCTTCCAGCACTAAGTTTTGTTAATGATTTCCTTTATCCAGGCTACAAAAGTTGAGAATTTGGTGAAGATAGCTGGATTTGGCTCATCTTCTTCACCCCTACAGGAGGTAACACCCTGAATCACATTGACACATAGGAAGGGGCCACCTGAGTAATCCTGTAAATAGGGAGTGAGACTGTGAGGCAGTGCGCCTCCTGCCCCTTTCCCCTATGATGTTGTCAACCCCTTTTAAAGTACTACTCATGTTGTGTTGATGAGAAATGACGGGGTAGGACAGACTTGGGGCCCTTAGCTGCCTTCTCTGACTGTGGATGGTATTACTGTTTTACCTCACTATCATTTAGCCTTTGTGCTTGTCCCAGGTTGGGGGCTTCACCCCTGTAGAGTCCTGTGGTAGCACTGTTTTCAGGCTATTGTTTAAACATATGGAGACAGATGAGTGGGTCAGAAAGCGCAGGAAAGATGCGCCATTTTACCAAGAGTGTCAGGAAGCTCAGATGAAGCATTTTGCTACCATTACTCCACATTCAGGGAATGTTCTCTAAAGTCTGGAATGTGAACTCACAGAGCATATTGCAAACTTCCTACTGCCAGAGGTGCACTCATCCTCAGAAACCCCGTTGGTGAAGTGATAGGGGCCTCAGTTACCTCCCACCTTGGGCCATTTCCTGTTTCTCTTTTCAAACATTACCACATCTACTAGGTGATAAAGCCCTGCTTCTTTGATCTCTTGGTATATATGGTCCCAACACGATTTCTCCCCAAACTAGGACAGATTCCCAATCTTACCTTAAAGGGGCCTTTTTGAGTGTTTGGGTCCCCAGCACAGATCTGAGTAGCACTGTTGTAGTTCCTAAAATGTTTCTTACACACTTTATCCTGTTGCACTGTCATCTCCACCTCGTGCAGTGTGTTTGAAGGTTTCCCGTCTATAGCCAACTGTCCCCATCCAGCCACTTGGCACACGGTACCTGGCTTCACCCCCGATTCTCCCTTGGGCAGTGGTAGAATCCGCACCTCTTTAGTCACCTTGGCTTTTTTCTCGAGCTGATGGGAGAGAAGTAAAAGTATCCAGCTCAGATGATGGCAAAGAGGTTAGCGCAGAGTACCAGTGGGAGGGGCAGCCCTGTGTGAGAAGAGCAGGAGCGGCAGGGAGGTGAGGCTTACCTGCAGCAGCATGATGTCGTTGATTAATTTTTTAGAATTGTACTGTGGGTGTGGGAAGTTTTTTTTCACAGGTATAACCTGCTGAGTCTCCTCCTTCTTCTTGATATTGTGAGCTCCCAGAATGACAGTTATTTTTCAGCCTTGTGTGTGCAAAGGTCTGTACAGAGTGGAGAGTGAGTTAAGCAATGTAAAGCCTGGAGGACCCACCCCAGGAGCTATAACCTGGTGAGAGATGATACATATCTAAGCTTCAGTTGGCAGGAGGGCCACCTGGCTGAGTGGCTATGCCCTCTGCTCTTTAGCAACACGGGCTGAAACCTTGGACCCAGGGCATCAGAAATTCTCAAGGTTCAGTTACCGCCATGAAAACAAGTGAAACTGTTTTACTGTCTTATCTTTATGCCAAGGCATGGTCCTCAGTCTTGGTATATCTTGCCCTGATCTCCCTATGTCAACAATTCCTCGGGTGTCAACTTACATAGTTCTCCTTGGCATATACCTTGCCCTTTCTCAATTGCGGCTCCTGTTCATATGCTCCCAGGAGGTCAGGGAGATCTTCAGGGCACATAGGCCTCTGAGAAGCATTTGCCCAAGTGTATAAGTATTTTTTCTTTTTCACCTTTCCATACAGTGAGCAGCTGTCAGCACAAACTTCTCATGTGCCAGGAAGCCATCACGTCTCCATACATTAGTAAGATTTTTCATGTGAAGGGAGGCCATGTGTGGGCAGGAGTGGGGTTTGGATTCACGACCCCTGATGCTCTCCCCTGAGAGAAAAAGGTTACTTTTGGCAGCCACTACATCCCTGCCTGAGGAGGTACTTCGTGGCTCCAGAACTGCTAGGCTTTTGGCCACCGGGGAAGCTCTGGGCCTGGGAGGAGCCTGGAGCGAGGAGCCTCAGCTTTTTCTGCAAGCGATGGAAAATCAGGTCTTGGTCTCAAGATCTTTGTTCTCCCTGCAGTCGGCGATGAGCATACCTATCCACAGACAATAAAATCCCAGAACCTTTTCACAATTCCTCTGCTGCCTTTTTATTTCTGTTGAGTATATTAAAGCCTCAAAGTCCTATGATATCTAGGATGCCGATGCATCCAAATGACAGGGCCTTGGGTGTGTTTTAGATGTTGTCTGATCTTCTTTTCCAGGCCCTGACATGTAGTGTGTGCCGCAAAACTGCTCATGGGCTGTGAGGGAAAACCTCCAGATAGCTTCTGGATCAAGGCTGGTCATGTCGGTGGCATTCTGGAAGATAAGAAGTGTAGAATTTGTTTATGTGGCTCATGTGCAAGGCAGGAGAGATGGTAAGGAAAGGAAGGAAAGCAAAACTGAATAAAGCAGATTTGGATGCTATGGCTGCGGAAAGGAAAAGAAGCAGCAGGTGAGGGCAACTCCCTTTTCCTACCAGACACAAAGAACAGGCTTATTCTGGCCTCTCCAGGAAAATTTCATAGTTTCTCCTGTAACTTCTCGTAATTAGCATGCACTTTGAGGAAAGACGTGATTCCCAGAAGACGAACGTGGCACCTAGTGCGGGGATAGTGTCCCCTGTCTTTTGTTGAGAAGAGTCTGTGGTAGCGTGCCCAGTGTCATACTTGGGGTTTGCTTCTGGAGTTCAGGTTCAGAACAACCTTGGTAGATAGAAGGCTGAGGGGTGTGCAGAGGGACATGGCACCCATGTCTGGTGTAGAATAGTGCTGCAGCTCCAGAGATGGAGATGGTAACTTACCTGCCCTTGTCCTGGAGGGCAGGAAGAAGGCCAACAGGAGCAGGAGCAGCTGCATCTTCCCGAGAAGGCTTCCCAGGTGAGAGCTTCTGAAGCTTTGCCCTTGCTGCCTTTTATCCACCAGCAGAAGATGGAGCATTCAGCTCAGGGACCTTGCTTCCCCCTGGTTTTGTGTTGATTCATCAGGTGGCTTTCTAAGAAAGTGCCCTACTGCAATGAATCTGATGATATCTCCATGATTGTGCAAGAAACCTGCAGTGCCTATGGCTTATCATTCAGAGCAAGCACCTATCGTAAACCCTTACTACCTTTGATGCTTGTTTTGTCCAATTCTTTCTTCAGCACAAGAAGAACCAGAAAGCACCTCTAGGAGTCCCCAGCAATCCCCAGACCTGGTAACAGAAGGATTTGCATTTCGTGCTTGTGTTGCATATGTGCCAAGAATTTTTCGTCCTCCGCTTAGATTTAGCAAAGCTCTATTAGGCACCTGTTGCAATAGCAAGAGAAACACTGAGGCCAGGCATGGTGGAGCATGCCTGTAATCCCAGTGCTTGGGAGGCTGAGGCAGGAGGATCAGTGCAAGTTCAAGGCCAGTTTGGGCTACAGAAGAGCTCAGGGCCAGCCTGAACTGCATAGCGAGACCCTGTCTCAAAAAGACAAGAGAGAGAGAGAGAGAGAGAGAGAGAGAGAGAGAGAGAGAGAGAGAGAGAGATACTGAAATGACCCCCGGGATTTGGAGGCAGGTGTATTTGTGCTGATAGGCGTAGATCGGGATCATTCCCAGAATACCAGGTCCTGATGGCCAGTGGTCCAGGGTTCATGTGGGATAAGCGAGCAGGAAGTACAGAGGCAAAATGGCTTCCCAGCTGGGGACTGGTTTATTCAATGTACATCACAGCGACAAGCCAGCCTTTTCTAAGGGAGCAGAAACAACTGGATTTGGAACAGGAAGTAAGAAGTTGAGCAAATAACAGGCTAAAGTGCAGTGGCCAGCGAGGAGGCATTTTTCTCCCACACTATCAAGTGGAGAGAACAGTGCTACTGCACGTCAAAAGTACATAAAACATACCTTTTCCTCAGTGATTTGTGGTCTGCAGAGACAGGTATATCAGAACACAAAACAAGGCAGATCAGGAAGAGTGCTATGTTAGAGTGAGGAACAAGGTCTATTATGATGACATGCACTCATAACATGCTGTCTTTTTTAAACTTTTCAAGGTTTCTTCAGTCTCCGATGCAAGCTGTCACTAATGAAAAACTTCTAGTCCTAGCTGAGACACCTGGCACTGCCTCTACATGGGCTTGAACTGTCATCCTGTCAACTCCCCTCACCTCCAAAACAACACCCCAGTTCAGCAGGAAGCACTCTTAGAGACAGGTCTTGTTGTTGTTGTTGTTGTTCTTCTTCTTCTGTTTCTTCCTCCTCCTGCTCCTCCTCCCTCTTCTTCTTCTTCCCCTTCCCCTTCTTCTTTCTTCTCCTTCTTCTCTTTCTCCTTCTCCTTCTTCCTCCTCCTCCTCCTCTTGCTCTTCCTCCTCCAACTTGCACAAGGTCAGGGCCCCTGAGTCTGGCGTGATGAAGCACCTCTTTGACAAGCACACCAAGGAGAGCTAACCCTTAACAAGGCAGCACACGCATGTGGAAGCTACCCTTACCTTTCTTATAAACTGTACCAGAACATCTGCTTAAGTTCTTTACCTCTGGCAAATAATGAAACCTGGTAGACAAAATTTCAACAAAAAGCAAATATAAATAAACAACAAAAATGTCAGACCTATAATCCCAGCATTCAAGAGGCTGAGGAAGGAGAATCCCCACAAGCTTGACTCCAACCCAGGTTACACAATAAGCTCAAAGCCACCTTGGATTACATGGTACTGTTGTAGGCAGCTGAGTTAGATAGGCAGTCAGACAGGACCAGGCCCTCAAGGACAACATGGAAGGCAAGGTGACCCTACAACTAGAGACAAGACACTCGTTCACCGTAGACCAGATCTTGTGACAAGAGTAATTAAAAGCAACTACATAGTTCCTTAAAGATGGGCATTGGGGATTGATATGCTAAATGAGTATCAATCACCTCGAAAGAGCCTAGAAAGATTCATGAGCCCAAGCTCAATAGGTGGTGTGCTTGCCCGCTTGCTACGTGACTTGCCTTCCCATTGGATCCTGATGTTAATCAGTTTTGCCTGAGCAATGGTGCTTGTAATCTCATTGGTTGGCCATAGTCTTTGTTCCACCTCATACCCACCTAAGTGAGTTCCCATATCTTCTCTATAAAAGTCCTTGGAAGAGACAGCTTCTGGGGGACGCCCACTCTGGACCCCCCTCCTGTCCCTCTCTTGGATAGGAGCTTTCTTTCCTTCAATAACCCTATTCTGCTCATAGCCTCCATTTGTTCCTAAAATTCATTCTTTGGTTTTAGAGAACACGAACTCCTCCCAAGAACTTTTCAGGTTGGGGATTGGTCTTCCCTATATCATTTGGAGGTTCCCTATTGGAGGTCATCCACCCTAGATCAGTATTTTCTTCCTGCATCAGTACGATATTGTCTTTAAAAAAAATGAAATTTTGTATGGAGTTGCTATTTTTGAATCCTACTTCAGGCTGAGAAAGGAACATCCATGATTTCTCATCAAAAGAGCTTGTCCTAGTTTAGGTTGCTATAAAAATTAACACAGACTGAGTGGTTTACAGGACAAATACATTTGTCACAGCAGTGGAGGCTGAAAGGGTGAGAGATCAGAATGCAGTGTGGTCTGGTTCTGCTGAGGGTCCAAGTCTCCTAAGTTCCCATGGCTGGTGTACTGTATGCTCCCAAGCAGAGTCACAAAGAGAGCTAGAGAGTTAGCTCGGTCCTTATGAGGCCATTAAGCCCTCTCATGAGGGATCCTCCCTCATGACCTCATGGCCTTTGTCCAGCCCCAAACACAATGACAAGAGCACTGCCATTTGAGCAGCTAAATTCTGAGAGGGATACAAACTTGTAATGCACTATAAGGAGTATGGACTGGTGGGGTGGGTGGAGACAGGATATTAAGGAAGGACTCAGTTTCCCACCATAGTCTCAAGGGTCTCCCCCTATAATATGACCTGGTTTATGGGGAAAGCCTGGCTCCCTGATGCTACCTGGGCCTGCTCTTTGTGGAAAACCACTAGGATTGCCACCCTGAGGGCCACTTGTCTTGTGAGAGCCGGATTCCATCCCCAGGACACTGGCCCCTGTAACCCATGTTATTTTTATTTTTGGCCCTGCTGGCCATCCACCCAAAGCCTCGCTTGGGGGCACAGCCCTGCTGCCATGAGATTCACTCAGGCCCACAGGGCCCATTCCCTGGGGGCTCCAGAGGCTTTGCAGCCCAGGGATTCCTTCTCAGCAGCACAGCAGGGTAGGCCCTGGGCTTGCTCTAGGTTTTGCTGTTTGCTCCAAATACAAGCCATTGCACTGCGCTTTCTGCTTCCTTTGATTTCTGCTTATCCAAGAAGTGTTGGTAGGAGTTAAGAGTCCTGTAAAGCATATGGGACTCTTAATAAAAGGTATAAAAGTATAGGCAGAGGCAGCGAAGTGAAAGACTTCTAGGTGGAGTATGCAGTGGTAGAGGACGGGGGCGAAATTCCTAAAGAACAAGTGAATGTCCCAGAGGGAAGAGGACCAGGAAAGATAAAGGAGAGAGAAAGCCTCTGACCTGTGGCAAGGGAAGAAGTAGTCTTGCACCCTGGGGGTGCCCACCCACCCTCCACACCCACCCTCCACACTCGGCCTCCCACTGTCACTTCATGTCTTGCAACTTTTCAGGCAGCTGACTGGCCAAACTCTGCTTTCCCTGCTGGATCCCGTGATCTCAGCGGCCCTGGGATTCAGCAAGTAGAACTTTCTGGGAATGGTCCCAGGCAGAGCAGGGGTAGGAGGGTAGGTGGGAGGGAGGGGAGGGAGGTTCAGGACCACTGGGGGAGACCCACCCCGTGCTTCATGCGCCTCGGGAGGGCACAGACTGAGAGAAAAAGTGGGGTGGGGAGGGCCAGGAGAAGGGCGGCCAGGACCCTAGGAGGAGCAAGACAGTCCCGGGAAGTGGCCATTGACTTGCCCACGAGATCACTGCAGGAGAAAGCAGCCAGGCAGGTGCTCAGCAAGTCCAGCTGATCTCCACAGCCTCTGGCAGGGTGGAGTGCCGTGTCCTCTGACACGGGCTCTGAAGTCCAGGAGAGTGCGGAGTGCGTTCCTGTTTGCATAACGCTCAAGGTGGAGGCCATGGTGGAGGAGCGGGTAGGAACAGAGGAGTGCGCGCAAGGATTGGAAACCTCGTGTGGTCCTCACTGGTGATGACCACTGGGGGAGAACTGGAGATGGGGGACATTGAGGTGTGTTCCGGGAATCCCGCTCCGCAGACTCAGGACGAAAAGCAGAGACCCGATAGATCTGAGAACTTGGGCAACAAGGCCCTCTGCTCTTCAGGTTGGACTGCAGGATTTCTGAGATGGCTCGTTCCTCTGGGCTGGGGCTCATACAGTGCGAAGTCAGTAAGGAAGAGCACAGGGCACAGAAGCCATAGGTCTGCTCCTGGGCCCTGGAGATTGAACCTAGGGGGTGCTATGGCTGAGCCAGTTTTTGTTCTATTTGTTTATACTAGGAATTGAACTAGGGACCTTTCAGTGGTCTAGGCTGGCCTCTGATATGTGTTATCCTTGAGTCGCAGCTTCTAGAGTAGGTGGAAGAAGCCATCAGGTTTTTTTAAGTCAGAGTATTGCTGAGTCACTTCATTGCCCAAATTGAGCTGGATCTTCCAGCCCTTCTGCCTCAGCCTCCAGAGGCCTGGGATTGCGTCAGCTGTGCTCCACCATGCCCGCTGGGCCACCTGCTTGCTGTGCTTCTCTTCTCTGGTGGCCTGTGTTGGACAGCTTTTCTTTCTGTTCCTGTATTACTTCATTCAAGTTGTCTTCAAACTCTTCAACATTCTGGTCCCAAAGTGTGTTCATGACTAAGATTTAAGTGGTTTACTTACTAGTGTTATTCCTAAAGCCTTTAAATGGGACTGAGAAACATGTTCATATGCAAATAAATAAACTGATCCATTCCTAATGGCATAGTTCAACCACTGTCTTGGGGAAAGGATCTTAATTGAGAATTTACAGAAATCTTGGCAGACCAAGATTGGTGTGCCATGGACTTTCTGAAAAGTGGGTGCTGAACAGTATATAAGCCAGATTCCCCACCTCTGTGAGAGGGTTTCTTAGCTTTACCGATTGGCAAAAGCCTCTGAAGCGTTCCGACTAGGAGTTGTAGAAACCATGATGAAGACAGGCATAGTATTGCACCTCAGAACTTATAGTCGGATCAATAATATTTAGCCATTTCTTCAATAATTATTGCAAATAACCCCTGTTTATTGAATATTTCCTACATCTGAGACACTTCCACAAGAGCTTTCTATATTTTTCTCATTTGTGCTTATAGCACATAAATGCCTGTGAGATAGGCATTTCTCTCAATTTCTGTGGAGAGAAAACTGAGACCCAGTGAATTTAAGTAACTGTCTCTAGACCCCAGGACATGGGAGCAAGGAGTCAAACCTGGCTAGGCCTTACTCCAAACCCTTCTCAACAGAAGTGACAAAGAGAGTTGAGGTGCCACATCCATGCCACTCTGAAAGTGTGGGGGCCAGCTGGAGAAATAAGAGACAGAGAGCTGAGGTCAGGTGGAGCCCTCTGGCTGGCTGGGAGGAAAGGACCTGGCCAAGAGCTTCGGAGTGCTCATTCACACACTGGGGAGACTCGTGCCAGCTCTAACTTCTCTGCCTAGCAATGTGCTTGGCAGCTGGAACAGCCTGGAGCCCTCTGTGTCTGGGGTGGGCTTTGTCTTAGCCTTGCAGGCATGTGTGATCCATCTCCAGCTTCAGCTACTCCTCAAGTTGAGGCAGAGGTAGGAGTGAGGAAGAGGTGACGATTCCTCGGGATCTGTGGATCGTGCAGTACCTTGGAGTCCTCCAAGCAGAGAAGTCCTGTGGCCAGATGGAGAAATCAGTGCCTTACCATGTTCCCAAGAAAAACCTAGGTCAGGGAGTGCGTTTGAGTTACCAGTACAAAGGTTGTTCGAAGTCACAGTGAAGGTGAGACCACCCCAACAATGTATTTAGAAGGATTGGAATTAATGTAGGGAGTATTAATGTTAGGGAACACTGGAACAGAACCCTCGAGAAGAAGTATCTAGAATTATGAGAACACTGGGAAGCAGCATAGAGTGTACTGTTGTTATGTCCTCTGTCAGGGCCGAAAGAAGTGATGAGAAACCCAATGAATTTAGCTTAGAGGTCTCACTGAGATTTATCTCTCTGGAAGTGAGCCCTGGCCCACCAAAGGATATGGTACTCAAGGACAGGCTAAGGGATTTGCATAACTGTTTTGGGGAACACAGACTAGAGATCACTTCCTCTTTTACTAGTTACCTAAAGTTAGGTTAGTACAAATGCTAATTGAAAACATTCCAGGCAGGGAAGGAGATAACCAGTAACATCCCAAGTAAGGGAAGATACAACAATCAAGGAGCCATTAGAATAAATGGTTATCTGCTTCCTTGAATCCAGGTTTCTGGCAACCCCAAGTAACTCCCTATAGCTGTCCTTGGGCTTTATTATTCTCTACTTAAGATGCTCGGTCCTTATCTCTACAGTGCACCACAGGGAAAAGCGTTTCAAGGAGAAAGTGAGCAAGTGGTGATGAATTTTCTACTTAAGGAAATTAAGTAGAGAGCATCAACGTGCATCTGTCACTTCACATTATAACAGCAAGCCCATTAGTTACTGAACAGGACAGTTTGGTGGACCCAGCCCCATTTAGTTGGTTAGAGTGTTATGGTCTAACTCTAAATGTGCCCCCAAAACTCGATATGTTCATGGCAGGAAGAATTCAAAACTGGCCAAATCTCGAGTTTGTGACTGCTTGCTGTACCAGAGGCCCTCGGAATACAACTTCAAGGCCAGCCTAGGTCATTTAGAGACTTAGGAAGACCTTAAGTTGACTTTTACAAAAACAGAGGGTCAGGGACATAGCTGCCTGTGAAGGCCTGGCTATACTGACTCAGATTTGAACAGGAAGAGTGCACAGAAGGAAGGTGGCGTGGTATGGACAGCTTGATCAAAACATTAATGCTCTAGAGTCCGGAATACAGAATCCAGAGCATAAGTGCAGCACTGGTGGGAGGCTGGGGTCACACTGCCAGCCCTGGGGGGTCCTTTACAGTGGTGGGATGACACAGCCTTTCCTTCCCCAGCCATTCCCTTTATGGAAAATTGGCTTGCTCACAAGCTTTGTGCCTTGCCCCTGTCTAACGCCCTTCCCCAGAATAATCCTGGATGGACTCAATCCTGGAAAACAATGACTACCGCTCCTTTGCTCTGTGCAGCTCACTGGCCTCACCAGCAGGGACCAAGGGAAAGATCCATCTCCAGAGTGCAGAGGCTCCCCCTGCAGGTCACTGCCTGTGCTCACCACCCATGTGGTGTGTGTCTTTGCTTCTAGGTGCCTGGGAGTTGGCTGCAGCCATGGAGAAAGGCCCCAGGCCTGTGACTGCCCACCCAGACGTCCTCTCCTTGGAGAACCGGGGCCTGGCCCTGATTCCTGACTGGCAGCCTGTGAACAAACCTCCTGGGTATCCGTCTGTGCACTCTCACATGTGCTCCTTGAAGAGCCAGTGCCTGGCCAAAATTTCTGACCTGATAACCATGGGACAACCGGAGGAGCGTGTGGCTGTCTGCCCAGATGTCCTGTCCTTGGAGAACCGGTGCTTGAGTACCCTCCGCAGTGTAAAGACCAGTGTGCCTCCGGGCCCCTCGCACCAGTGTCTCCAGCTGCCTCACGCGATGCGAGCTAACACAAGCAGTCTACACACCAGCACAGGCCTGCTCTCTGAGGCTTCAGGCAGCAGGAGAGCCCAGCGTCTGTCTGCTGCAGAGACAGTTCAGGTAGCGCCTTTGGTAGAGGCCCCAGATCCTCGTCTTGACTCCAGACTTGTCTGTTGCATGCTGTTGTCCCTAGCAGTCACATCTCAGTTGGCCTCTGTGCAGCTTTCTTTCTGCATAGCCTCTCTCCTCAGTGCCTCTTTACCGTTGAGCCATGTTTCTCCACATTACTCGTGCTCTAGTTGAACGTTCTGGAAAACAGATCCAACGCAGTCCTTGGCCATAAAGCCTCTGCTCAGGAGAGAGCTGGCCTGATGTTGGTGCAGCAGGGTCCCACCAGTGTTCCTGAGGTCAGATAGGATATGCACCTGCTGTCCGGGGCTCACTCCCTCTGGGTTCCAGGGTAAACACATTCCCTGGACACTGAGTACACAGCTGAGATCTGGGAGATGAGCACGCAGCGCTTCTGAGGAGATCGGGAGCTGGGCTGAGGGATGGTTGGCCTGAGCCCCAGTGTCTGCTCACTGTCACGCGTGCCGCCTTGGGCAGTGTTAAGAGCCCTTCGGGTCCTTCATGGCCTCACCTTTAGACACAGCCCCTGAAAGTGCGCTTCAGAGCTTTACTCAGGCTCTCAGCAACGGTACAGGGCTGTGCCACGGTAGTCGTTTGAGTGCACTGCCCCATTTCATTTTCCAGCAGCCCTAGCAGGTAGGCGTGGTGGAACAGAGAAGCTCAGCTTCACCGCAGGTGAAGTAGCTCAGAGCTGCTGAGCCTTGACTCAGGCGTGCCTGAGACTCTGTAAGGACAGGAACACAGACAGCAGGATGTGGAAGCCACAGGGCTAAGGCTGAGAAAGGGATGTTGAGGAAGGGAGTAGTGGGTGAGGACTGGATGGATCAGAGCTGCCGTGTGCTGGGGTGTGCAGAGGAGTTTATGGGTGGTGCTTACAGGTGTGAACGCTTCCTAGGGCTGGGAGCTGCCTTTGAGGGGCCATGGGCTCCTACTGTGACTGTAACTCCCACTATCCCTAGGGTCATCTGCACTGTTCCAAAGAAGAGAAAAAGTCCGCACTGAAGGAAGGGGAAGGGGCCCAGATGTCTCTTCACAGCCTGAGCTTGGGACGTGAGGAGGAGGTGGAGGAGCTGAACCCACAGCTTTCCTCTGAGGCCATGGACTCTCATCCTGATTCTTCTGACAAATACCTGCAGGAAAACAAGGTGAAACCTCTAGAGCCGGGGAAAGGTTGGGAGTGGCAGGGGAGAGGAGAGGGTGGACTCCTGGACCAGATTCTTCTGCAGATGGAAAGGGCAGCAGCTGACAAGATCCAGCTGTCATTTCTCATTCCCTAATCCCTTTTGGTTTTGTTCAGAGTGGATCTTACAGTGTAGCTGAGCCTGGTCTTAAACTCATGGTGATCTTCCTGCCCCAGCTCCTGAGGGTAGTGATTAGGGCAGGTACTGCCATGCCTGGCTTCCTGTTCCCTTTTTGAACCTCTCAGGGAAATAAGTATCTTTCTGAACCTGAGCCCATCGTTTTTGCCAGGTGCTCTGAAAAGGTGATCAGTGGATCGGCTATCTCAGTCTTCTTTTCTTCCCCACCTGTCTTCTAGATGATTCTGCTGAGCAGGCTCTGCTCTACTGTGGTCTCAGATGTAAACAGGAAAAATAAAGCTGGCGCCATCGGACCCATCTTACGAGTCTGTCATATGATTGCTCCCTTGGAGTCTGAGTTCATCCTCAAGGTATTGGGGGTGAGGGAGGGGTGGACCTGGGTCTCTGGGTGACAGGAATGTGTCCCCAGTATGTTAGCGGGTGCTGCCTAGGCTTTGGCTGGGAGTGGAAGGAACTTCCTTTAGGAGGGCAGAAGGACCTGTGCTTGAGTCTGAGTCCCCCTCCCTGCTGGGCTGTGAGGAAGAGCAAGGACAAGGTGGGGATCGTATATGAGGCTTGGTTTGCTCCGTAACCCAGGCTCAGTGTGTCCAGGGTCCTGCTAACAGATGAGCTTGCTCTCGGCGAGCTTGGAGGGTTGGTGGGAGCGCAAAACACTTTCCAGAATATCATGTCACAGCAGCCAGCTCCAGATAATATCTGAAAAGCAGAGATTGAAAATAGGGCGGTGTTTTCTGGGAGGATGTAGAAGGTGGCAGCTTCAAGCAGGGATTCAAGCCTTTGCTAAGACTGATCAGCACTGGCGGGAGTGGTCCTCCAAAGGAAGGAAGGGCAGGGTTGCCCTGGAGGGCATTTGGCAGAGTTCGCTCAGTTCGATGAGTACCAACTGGCTAAGTACAATCTGCGCAGACACCGCGTGAAGAGTCACCCACTGCCTCTGCTGCTTCCAGTCAGTCTCTGGCTCCCTCCGCTGTTCACTCCTGGTCCAAAGCCTGTCCCCGGGAAAGGAGAGACAGGAGCATGGTGGTCCTGGGGGTTCTGCACTAAGCACTGGATGTGTTCCCCAGCCAGGAGCTAGCAGAGGTCCTGGGACATGGGGACCAGCGTGGGCAGGAGGAGCAGTGCGGGGCCTTTTTCTCATTGGCGTCCTTTCTCTCACAGGTAGGCCTTTAGGGATATTCCCAGGGCTTCCCCAGGGACAGACTCCATTTCCCCCTGTGGAATTGCTTCTCCTATTCCCCCAGGAGTGTCCATTTGCTGAGAGAAAACATTTTCCAAGATACCTTTGGCCTATTAAAAAAATACAAATTAAGGTAAGTCCCTTATCCTGAGGATGCTCTCCCACAGGCACTCTTGTATCTGTATTTTACTAGCAGACAAATGTTTAGTGGGTTTAAATGAGTTACAAAAATTAAGAAATAACTACTTTCCTTAGCAAATTTTAAATGCTAACAAAATGTTTTGGGCTTGTATGACAAATAACACATTTCAGGTAGCAATTAAGCCCCCAGAATCTCTGGCTGAAGAGAGAGCTTGGCAGTAGCAGTTCCTACCAGGCAAGTACAAGGACCCAGGTTCCATCCCTGCTACAGCATGGCAGGCAGGCCCCTGAACCACATGTGGGGGTGCACACCTGTAATCCCAGCCCTGGGGATCATGACAAGACCCGGTTGAGTAGCGAAACCCTGAACGAAAGAAATAAAATTTTATTTAAAAAAAAAAAAAAGAGCACAGAGAGCCTGGGTTTGCATCTGAGCTTCACAGCTGGGGTTGAACCCTTGCTCAGATGATTGGACACCTCATGTCTCAGTTTGGTGGGGAAAAAAGCAGAACCTGCACGGCAAGACTGTGAGGATAAACTCAAGTGGGAAAGGTTTTCCTGTTATTTGGCGTTGAAAGATACGCGCTACTATCATTAAAACATATTTGTAAGAAAATGTGTGTTAGTATTACAGGAAAAACTCATCTTGAGTTTTGGTCAGCGGCTCCTTTCTCCCCATCCTATTAATATAGGCCACACTCCTGCCATAGGAATGCTCTCAGCTGGGCCGGGGCCTGCACCTGTGCGCTGTGGTCTTCCTTCCCACAGGAGCTCCTCTTGCTGGGCAGTTTTGCCCTCTACGGTCTTAGCCTCTGCCTCCTGGAGCAGGTCCATGATAGTGGTTGAAGTGGCCCTTGGGTCTGGGGTGTTTCCACAGTTTGAGGCAGAGAAAAAGAATCCATCAGAGTTCACCCTGAAGAAGTTGGTAAGGTGGCTGCATATCCATGAGCCTGCCCAGCACGTCCAAGCCCTGCTGGGCTACAGGTGAGCAGATCCACTCTGAGCCCGCGTTCCCTGAGGAGATGCCATTGTATTCTATATCTAGGGCCCTGTCTTTGTTGTTCTCAACGGGGGATCTGGGCAGTCAGGGGTGGCTAATGTGACCCACAGATGGCTTTGGCTGGCTCATCTTCTCTTGCCTGTTTCTGCTTTGAAATGATGGTCCTTTCCCCTGTATCCCAGATACCCCTCCAGCCTCCAGCTGTTTTCTCAGAGTCGTCTCCCTGGGCCCTGGGACCCCAGCAGGCCTGGAAAACGCATGAAGCTGCCGAGACCAGACACCTGGGAGCTACTGCTGAGCCTTCAGGGGAACAAAGCTTCAGTGTGGGAGGAGCTCATCGGTGGGTGACCTGGGCCCTCAGGGTCCTTTCCTCTCTGCTCCCTTCTTGCTTCTGCATTGTAGACCCTGGTAGCTCTATGGCTGTCTTGGTTGATAGCTGCACCAGTGAACATGGCAGGACTTAGAAGGTCCACGGTTGACCACACAGCGTGTACAGTGGTGCCTGCGTGGAGTTGGGTTGGCATCAAGGCTGTGTGAGTACCTTTGTGGTTAGGGTGTTCTGCCTCTGTCTCCTCAGTGACAGGAAAGCACATTGCCTGTGGCTGTAGTCTCTTGTCACTGTACTTTGTTTGGCCTGCTTAAGGGTGGGGCTGGAGGATGTTCATTGCTAACCTTACAGCTCTGAAAGTCAGAGGGAAGGGCCGAAGGGACTACAGTGATAGAATTATCTATGTTTTTAAAAAAAGACTTCCTTGTTTTCTAGAAATCCATTAGGAAAGTTTTGTCCTAGGTGGTCTTACTCTTTTGCTTTAGTTCTATCAGAACTTTTTTTGGTTATAATTGTTATTTTAATTTTTTATAAGCATTAGGTCAGCATTGCTAGAATGATTTGTAATGGTAATTGTTGTTCTGCATTTTCTTCTGGGCTATTATATTGGAAGGACCAGATGGCTCCCACAACAGGTAATATGTGGCTACAGTTTGGGGGTGAATTGCTTTTTTTTTTTTATCTTTGGCTATATAAAAACTTTTATCTAATTTATCTCTAACTCTAAGGTCCAGTGGACCAGCTTTAGGAAAAAGAGGATAAAATGCAGCCATCTCATGGAGTAATCTAAACATTTGCTTAGATGACACCTTAATATCTGCATCTTTTGATAACTTTTTTCAATAATCAAAATTTTTTCTCTTCTGCAGATAAAGACTGAGCTTGCCCTATTGTTACCTTTGACAAATATATACTTACTTGCTACTTGCATCTGAACAGTACAATTAGTAAAATTTTCTGCTTACCTTTAAATTGGTCACACAAGGTCCAGTGGGTTGCCTGTATGTGATTCTGGATAGTGGCTGTTGCGTTGAGAAGGTTGTGCGATCTGGCCATGTTGAGCACCAATTGTCGGAATCCCTTCCTGGTTCTTGCCTCAGCCTAAGAAGTCTAAACCCATTATTGGAATTTTACCTACTTAAATCTAATATACCACTCCTGGCACAACCCATGGCAGTAACAAAGACACTAACACACACACACACACACACACACACACACACACACACATATATATATACATACATACATGTATATACATATATACATACATATATATATATATATATATATATATATACATATATACATACATATATATATATATTTATCAGGGAGCCAAGGGGCCTCTAGGTCCAACCATGCAAATGAGTTCTAGAACAAAGAAAGTGACCCAGGGCTGCACTTGGGTTTTATCTATTGGAGAAGGGGCAGTGGCTTGCTAAAGGGAATTGTGGGAAGGTGAGCACTGCGAACTGGGCTAGGCTTGCATTTACCTCTGCTATATTTAGAGAGAATATGCAAAGGTAATAGTTTGCATTATGCTATTGAGATGGTTCATAATATTTTGGGGGTCTGGTGCTTCAGCTCTGATGTGTAATCTTTCAAGCCCCAGGAAGTCATAGCCTCTATCTCGAGGCTTGATCCCAGCTGACACCGTGGAGCATTAGCTCTTCATCCTGTTATCATGGAAACACATGTGCCGTCTTCAAAAATTGCCACCAACACCTGGGCTAGGCCAATATACAGTGCTTAAGGCCAATGGAAAGGTTAATGAGAAGTCCTAGCCAGCTCTCTACATTTCCATATGAGGAAATAGGGTCAGGCTCAGTGAAAATGGAGGCAGTTGCTTTTATTTCAAGGAGAGCTGTTGAAGTGGTACTGTACACTTTTCTGGAGGTGGGGAAGAACATTGATGGCATTTATCTGTAGATGAACAATATTCTCAATAGGGTAGAGGAATTCAGTGATCCTTTGCTTTGCAGGTAGCTCTGGGTCAGTGTAATGAGCTACTGGGGGCCAATCCTAAGGCGGAAGGATTACTTCAGGGCAGACACAGCACGAAGGGCCTGGGCAAGATAGCTCCCAGTCCCGCCCAATTCCTTACCCTGTAAATACTCAGAGCCAACATAACGAGCTGCTTTCTCGATTCCGACTTGGCACCAGAGACT
Organism: Myocastor coypus; assembly: GCA_004027025.1. NCBI lineage: Eukaryota > Metazoa > Chordata > Mammalia > Rodentia > Myocastoridae > Myocastor > Myocastor coypus. The sequence goes on along the minus strand of PVJA010001370.1, from coordinate 65,908 downwards.
AGCGCTGCCATACTTTCTTCTCTTTGGCAGGAATGGCAGCAGAGTACCCTTAGGCCCAGCAAGTGACACCGGAATTTTAAATCCAGAGGGCTATGCACTCAACTACAATGAATATATCGTATATAACCCTAACCAGGTCCTGATGCCATACCTTCTGAAGGTTCAGTTTAATTTTCTGCAGCTCTGGTGAGTGTTGCTGTTATACCAGCGAAGATATACTCTTCAAGCAAGAAAACCAGCATTTCTTCACTTTTAAACTTTTTTTGGGGGGGTTGTTTGAGACAAGGTATCACTACATACTCTAGGATCACTGTGAACTCACCATGTGTAGGTCAGGCTAGCCTGACACTCACGGTGCCTCCTCCCTGTACCTCCCTGATGTGCACCTAATACCCAGAGTGAACTAAAACTTTTCCAGCCCTGAGCATTGAGCCCTGGGTCTTCAACCTGAGCTACCTCTGCAGCCCTCCCTTTATGTGTCTTCTTGAGACAGTATCTCACTGAGTTACTCAGAGTAGGCTTGAAATTACAAATCCTCTGTGTCAGCCGCCCAGAGTCTAGGAATACAGCTATGTACCCCACACTCAACCTTTTTGATACTTTATATAATAAAATTGAAAGGGTAGAAATGTACCAGTGCCTCATTTGGGCTTTGGGTTTTGGGACACTTGCTTTCTCGGACATTAGTATGTCTTCTTTTTCAGAAGAGAAAGTACTCATTGCTCTGTTTTACAACTAACTGTGGGTTACTCCTTAGCTTTGTTTTCCCACAGCAGAACAGTCTGTGCATCAAGAGACACTCATGGGGAGAATGCTTTTCTCTGCTGAATTCAGTTTCCTGCAAACTACAATTTTCTTGAACATTACTATAGTAAGTGTAAAGGTCCTAAAGGACGAATTGTTCCCTTTTCTCTGCATTCAAATTGTGGTTGCCTTTTTAAAAAAAAAATGTTTATTTGGTACAGGGCCTCACTATGCAGCTCAGACGCAGTGATCCTTGGGTTTCAGCCTCCCTAGTGCTGGGATTACAGGCAGGCGCTGCCACACCTTGTGTCAGTGGCTGGCTCAGCGCGCTCTGGCCTGGCACTGCCAGGTAGGTACTTAGACCACTGGGCTATCTCCCCAGCCTTGGTTGCCTTTTCAATATTCATTTGCAGACCAGGTCTCCTAACATGTTATTCCTCATTAGATGTCCACAACTGTGGAAAGCCCTCAGACAACTCTCAAAAGCTGACAGAAAGAGAGAAGTAGAAGTTTCTGCATTTTCTCCAACTAAGAAGTACTGAAGTATGGATCAGAGCAAAGAATTCCTGACTTTTTTTTTTTTTTTTTTTTTTGGTATTTTTAAAGGAAGGGTCTACTGGATGTTCAGGTTCTCACTACTAGGTCAGATGCATAGTGATCCGCCTGTTTACAGTCTCCCACGAGCTGGGATTACTGTTGCGTGCCACAGTGAACAGTCTCAGTTGCTGTCTCAGCATGTCCAGGGGGCAGGGCCGGCACTCCAGGCCTAGGGATCGAACCCTTGACCCCTGCACCTGCCTGCAAGTGCTTTGATCCACTCAGCTATGTGTCCAGCCCTCCTGATTATTTTTAAATAGACATAACAACTTGTTTAAATAAAAATGAAGGTTGTTCACTTAATTCTTTTGAACATTGCCTCATACATAATAAGCATAAATTGCTATTAAACAACGTGCTTATCCCCTAATGAAAGTTCTTTGTTTGTTTATTTGTTTAATGTATTTAAAATAGAGTATACAGGGTCTGATTACACAGATCGGACTCATAGTAATCCTCCTGTTTCCAGCCTCCAAGCTCTGGGATTTCAGGGGCATACCACCAAGTCCAGTCTCAGCTGACCTCTCAGCATGCCTTGGGAAGTGGGCTGACACTGCATGCTGGGAATTGAACCCCAGTCCCTGAGTCTGTGTAAGTAGGCACTTTAATCCACTTAGGTATCTGGCCACCTGAAAGTTGTTTATGTGAAAATAATATACTGTAACATTTTAGTTTTTGCTTGTTTGTTTTGGGCCAGCTCAGTCTGCCCTGAGGGTGGGGCTGGCAAGCACTGGTGCTGGGAATCAACTGTGGTCCCCTGTGCCTGCCTAAGCTTGCCTAAGCAGGCACTTTAGGCCACTGAGCTCAGTCCTGTTCTGTAACTTTTTAGAAGCCAGATTATACATAGGCCTTTCCAGCTCTCTTTTCAGCCTAGGAAGTTTTCATTTGTAATCATATGGAAAGTTATTGGAATCCAGTAAGTTAATCCCATCCCACCATTTCCAGTGCGACCCACGATGAAAAGAAAGACAACAGGGTATGTTTGTAACTGTGGGGAGAAATGAGATCCTACATCTAGTCACAGTGATGGCTAACCAGAACGTGGGCCTCAACCCACAGCTGATTCTGGGTTTTATGAATGCATGAGGAAGGGTGTGGCTTGAGGGTGAGTGACAGACTGGCTGGAAGAAGGTGAGTGCTGTGAGCTGGGCTAGGCAGGAGGCCGGAAGTCCCCTGTGCAACATGCAGAGAGACATGCAGGAAGAGTAACCTGCATACCACAGCCGAGGGAGAGTCTAAAGTTTTGGGATCCAGGCTTTAGCCCTGATATGTAATCTTTTATGTCCAGGGAAGCTGTAGCCTCTATCTTGGGCCTGACCCTGGTGATCCCAAGCCATAGTGTGGACCCAGCTCACAAGTTTTCTGGCAACTGTGTGGTGGGGGAAACTGCCCTGTTGTCTTCCTTCAAACACTGCCACCATCACTTCTGCTGGACAGATTTGCATTGTTTACAGCCAACTGAGGGGATAAGGAAAAGCCCCAGGCATCTCTGCACCATCAATCTAGGGAAATAGCACCAGGATCAGCCAACCTGAAACCACTGTTCTTCCTTCCAGGACAGATGCCCAGATGTCCTCCACACCAGATTGCCAATATCTTTCTTTAAAAAAAAATTCACAAACTTTTCTTTTTCAGTCTTTTTGAGACTGATCTCACTGTGCAGTTCCTGTTGGCCTTGAACTCATTTTGTAGCCCAGGCTGACCTTGAACTCACAGCAAGAGTCTTCTGCCTCAGTCTCCCAAGTGCTTGGATTTTAGGAATGCACACTATGCCTGACTACAGATTCCTATATCTTTTAGTTTTAAATGTTTTTTTTTCTCTCCTGTATTTTAGGGCAGGATCCACAAGGGTGTTCAGGGTCTCATTATGCAGATTGAACTCTTAGTGATTTTCCTGTTTACAGCCTACCAAGTGCTGGGATTATAAGGGCGCGTCACTGAGCCAAGTCTCAATTGCTGTCTCTGGGAGCCCCGGGGTCGGGGTGAGCACAGAGGGCCCTGAGGTATTAGTTTTAAGTATATATATCCTTTCACATAAAACTCAAAGATGTGCCCGTTTGCATAGATCATATTATTGCAACATTGGTGGGTATGAAAAGGGCATAGAAAAGGAACTGATAATCATATATCCAGTCATGGAACTGTTACACTGTCATCAAAATTGTAGGACAATTATGTGCTTTCCTAAAAAAATGCAGAAGGCAATACTTGAAAAATTATCAAAGAAGGTAGTAAGAAGTGAAAAGCAGATACAGATTATCACAAGAAAATTATAGATCAATATTTCTTAATACAAGTGTAAAAATAAATAAAATGTCACCAAGCCCAGTGCAGCAAAAAAGAAAAAGGATTACGCACCTCAACAAAGTGAAAATTTCCGCGAATGCAAATAGGTGAACACTGTGAAAATGAAGCAGTGCAGGCCAAAAGCTCACCACCCTTGTACAGAAAAGCTGCTGGGAAGTGCGGCGCTCCTGCTTGATGCGCACCCTAGCAATCTGGAATAGAGAAGACCTTCCCCACTTTGATGAAGAATGTCGGTGAGAAAGGTCTTCTCTGTGAGACTGAACCAAGTTGTGTGCAGCAGAAATTTGTCCACGTTCGTTGCTTTAGAGGGGTGCTTTTGTAATTCTACCACAGGTTGATTCATCTGTTGTTTTTACTGATACATTTTTTAGGGTCTTAATAGTTCACCCATGGATGCTAAATATCATTAGGACTAAAGATTTGTAGATCCTCTTAGACTTTGTACATATATAATTTGGTATACTGTGAATAATGGCACTTTTATCTTTCTTTTAAAAGCTTTTGCATTTCATTTTATTCTTGTTGTTTGTTTGCTTATTGACACAGGGTGTTGCTATGTAGTTCACACTGGGCCTTGAACTCAGAATGAAGTCTAGGACGGTCTTAAACTTACGGCCGTCCTCCCACCTCAATTTCCCAATGACTGCGATTGCAGTTGTGTGCTTGCCTTAAGTCTTTTTTACTTTTTTGATTTTGTTGTTGTGCTCTCTAGGACTTCCCGTAGAGTGTTGAAAAGAAGTGGCATTGTAAGGCATCTCAGCCTGAACAGTCCTTGGGTTCATTTGTCAGCATCTTCCCAGAACACAAAGATAAGAAGTCACCGTAAAATGGTCATGGTTAACGGCACCCACATTAACTTCCATTATGATCAAGAAAGGTGCATATTTCAGAGGTTCCCCTTAGGGTCCATAATTTCAGTCTGTTCAACAGAAAATAGGCAAAGCAAGTGTAGGCAATTCTCAGTAAATGTTAAGGTTATGGAGGACTGAAAATGGTCACAATTGGTGAGGATCAAAGACCTGTAAGTGCAGTGTGGTATCCAGGGCAAAGAATACTGATGGAAAATCTGGTGACATCGCAGGATCTGGGGCTGGGGTTGTGGAAATTTTCCCAGCCAGCATGCACGAAGTCCTGGGATCAATGAATGATGGGGACAGGGTTTGAGACAAGATCTTGCTATGCTGCTCAGGCTGGCCTTGAAGTCACTCTATAGCCCAGGATGGCCTGGAACTCAAAATGCTCAAAATGCTCCTGCTTCAGCATCCTAATCGCTGGGATTCCAAGCATGCACCACTGCAAACAGCGGAACTCTTCTAATGATTAAGGACCAGATGTCTGTTTTTTCTAATTTGTCTTCTGCTCTGAAATAATACTTTTGAAAAATAAGCAAATAGGCATGAAAATTAAACAACAAAATGTAAGCTTTAGTTTCTGTTCTTAAATGTGTCTGCCATAAGGTGGGATTGTGTTTCAACTTCCTGCATGGTTTCTACACATTTTGAACTTCTTAGTAACCTGAACATGCCACATGGAAGACCCTGGGTGACCTGTGCACCAGCACAGCACACAAGTCAGCTTTTTGGTACCCCTGCTCCACATTTCAGAAATGGGGAGCCCAAGATAAATCCTGAGATTGGGCTGACTTTGTCAGATAACCAAATAATATTTATATAGGTCTGGCCTTAACTTGGTCTTAACCATCCAGCAGAAAAGTGTACATGAGGTATAAAAGTAATGTACAACTGACAATTAACAGCTGTAAAAGGCTCAAGTGAACTACACATAAGCAAAGAAAACTTATGTTCTATTTTGGTAAGGGTATTAGTGCATTTCCATTTGTACGCGGGATAGTAATAACAATGTTAGGCATAATTATATGCATACCTCTGTATTTGAAGACTGGTTTAAATATGCCAAGTTGGCAAGGGGTGGATTATAGTTGTTGATACAATGTGTCAATTTGGCTGAATGACTTAGCAGCCTGGTTTCCTGTTGGTGGGAGCCCCGCCCTGGGTACAATTGTTTCCTCCCTGGAGTGTGACTGGGGCCTGCCTTGGATATGATTGGCTCCTCCCTAAGAGCAGGATTAAGGGCCCATCCTGGGGTATGATTGGTTCCACCTTAGGGCACAATAGGCCCATGTCAGAATGACTGAGCACCAAGAGACTTTTTAAAGGACTGAGGAAGTAGTCAAGACTTCACTTCATCAGAGAAGCTTCTGTCTTCGCATTCAGCCTGGACTTCATCATCTTGGCTTGCAGTGCAGAGGACTTCAGCCTCCAGCTTGGATCTTTCGCCATCTGTCACAGACTTTTCAGTGTCCATTACAGACACTTCAGTCTTCCATCACAGACCCATCAGCCTATGGCTAGAGACTTACACGGAGTGCTGCAGTGAAGTCCAGACCTCGGGATTGAATCCTTTAGTCCGGAGCATGCAGATGCCCTCTGCATACTTTCTCATCTGACTCTGTGGCTGACTATTGTAAGCCAATCTTATAATTCCTTATAGATTGTGTATTTTGTGTTAATATCCATTCCTTATATCTATTCTGTTCCTCTAAGTAAAACCCTGACCAATACAGAATATGGTATCAGGAGTGGGGATAGATGGACGAGAACAGTTGTGCAGAAAAAAATAGATGTGTGAGAAAGACACTTTTGTGGATGGGTAAGAAGAAACATCCTAGGATCCCATAATCCAGTGGAGATAGCTGCAGCTCACCCAGGCACTGGGAAGTACAAGTCCTGCTTAATGGGGAAAAAATGCCCGAAGGGGGATATTCATGGAAAGTAGAACTGATTTTTCCTGCAGCTCCTCGGCACACCTCCAGTTCCCTTATCTGTGGGGATTATTGTTTCAAGACCCTGCAGAGGTCTGAAACTAAAGATAGTACTGATCAATAAATATACTAGTTTTAAATACTTCAGTTAATTTATAAATTTGATTGTTACTTTCTTTTTTCTTTTTGAAACAGGATCTCATACTACAGCTTAAGTGGGTCTGAAACTCTGTGTGAAGCCAAGGCTAGCCTTGAGTGCATGGCAGTCCTCCTGCCTCAGCCTCCCCCACATTGGGAGTTTGGGTGTGCACCACCACACCAGCAACTCTCGCTGTGCTTCGGGACTGTTCTTGCCCTTCTTCTGATGACATGGCATGATTCGGTGCATGCGTGGTGAGAGGTGGTGAGGGGTGACACTGGATCCTTAATATCATGTAAGGGGAGTACATGGGGGTTACTTGAACACCAGTGCTGCGGTACAGTGACAGCTGGTCTAAGAACTAATTGGAAAGGATGACTCGTGTCCCCCATGAATGCAGTGTGACACACCAAGATTTCATCATGCTGCTCAGAATGCCACACAACTTAACAATCAGGAATTGCTTGTTTCTACCATTTTTTCCTTAGAAGCACTGAGCCCCAGCTACACACAGTAATTGAAACCAGAGACTGTGGAATCATGAAGAAGAGGCCATGGCTGTATTTAATGCTACCTCAAGTCTGCTCCTCTCTTTACTGACAGGAAATGCGATATGGCCTTCCCCTCCATTACCTCCAAGGTCAGAAAACATCTCAAAGCTCTTCAAGGTTCAAGGAGACTGAACCAGTGGGGCACCTGTTGAGCTTGACTTTCCCCATTCTTATTCTTCTAGCCTGAGCACTGTGGAGATGTAAAATGTCCCTCAAAAGTCTGCTCTTTGGAGGTGGAGTCTGATGGGATGAGCTTTGTCACTGTAGGAGTCTGTGGGAGAGCAAGGATTCCTCCTCGGGTCTTCCTTTCTCTCTTCTTCCTGAGCGCTGGAAGATGAACAGCTTTCTCCACTATGCTTGTCCACCATCATGTTCCCACCAGGGAGCCAGCCAACCATGTACTGCACCCCCTGAAGGCTCAGTTCTATTAAACTTCTCCTTTAAGACGTGGCTGTTGGGTGTTTTGTGCCAGCAAGCTGACAGTGGACTAACACTTAATTAGGGTGTTTCTGTGAAACATTCAGGCCACAGAAGACAGAGCTTCCTCATGCCCTTCATCCATGCCTTCAGGGGAGCAAATGACTAGAATGAAGGGAGTGTGCTCATTCCCCCCATTCTGAAGATTAATGCCAGGGCCCTTTGCACTCTACACAAGGGCTCTAGCACTCACTGCTCCATGCCCATGGCACTTTGGGTTATGTTTGGGAACATGCCATGCCATGATTCTCTACAGGACTTCTGGGTAGAATTACGGGCCTTCAATTTCAACCTAACTCCAATCTAAACTTCTCGAGAGAAGATACAGAAGTGGTGCTCCGTGACGTATCTAGAACCTGCGCATGAGGCAAATGTGAAAGCCCGAGTTGTGATCCATCAGCATGCAGCAGTGATGCCTTCACCCTCCAGCTGGGAGAGCTCAACCAGGATTGGGCAGGAAAGGTAAAGCCCTGGAGGACTTAGCCATGGGAAGCCTGGGATGAAGGCAATGTGAGAACCCAATGCAGAACACTCCACCTCCCCAAATACTCAAAAGGTGCTTGTAGCCCACAGACTAATGGTATTGCTCTGGGAAAATGCCACCAGCCCAGGACAACCATCCTTGTCTAGTCCTGCTTTGCATATAACGAAGTCCTTAAATTCTTTTAAATGTTTTTCACCTCTTCTGTCAGTCTACTCAGGGCTGGGAAGTCCTTAAATCCATGAAGATGTCTCCTTCTACTGAACCCTCAAACGGGACCTGAAATAATTACCTCTCCTATAGGTTACAATTGTAGGAAAATAAGCATATTATAGAGCTTTCACTTAAGAGGATTAGAGTCCTTGTTGAGCCCTGGATGTGACCACTCTACATCCTCACATGTGTAAGTTCCACATGAGGAAGATCTACCTTGGTGACTTGTTTTTCCAGGAATGCCAGTTACTGTACAGACTGACACGTGCAGAGCCATGGAAGGCAGGAGGCACGTTCTGCTCTCAGGGCTTCTGCTCCCCATCATCTGGGAAGGCAGCTCTGATGGCTGTTTCCAGGAGAGCTCCCTAATGGTGTCCCGGCCACATCCCAGGGCTTGCTGAACACCCCGCTGCCCTACTGGCACACTCTTCCTTCCCTTGTTCTTTTTCAGCAAATGAGCATGCTTAGCTCTCTGTTCAGAGTGAGTGCTGCCAAGTCAATCCTCTGTCCCGTGGGAAGGCCTGGGAGCTGAGGTCCTTAGCCAGTGAAGGACACAGGAGCTCCTAACCCTGGACGCACACGAGAGCACCTACTCAAGGCATGCTTCACGTTGTTCAAGTTGTATAGGGAAATAACTGTAGATGAAAAAAGAAATGAAAATGACAGAACAGCCACGTGCTTCCTTTCTGTCTGAGGCCATCTGAGAACATAGACACAGCTGTGCTAAGGACACACTGACACTTTATTTGTGTAATCGGAAAGGAGGCACCACAGCACCTTGAGGCTCTGCATTTCTAGCACAAGCGGAGTCATGTGTCCCGAGTAGTGCATCTTCACTCCCAGGACAAAAAGTATACATGGCCCTGTGTGTCTCCCACGGCGAACTGCAGGGTGGAGTCAGGTCCTTGCCATGGGTGCAGGCAGCTCACCGCCCCTTCGCATCGGAACAGGCCCAGCTGAAATGGGAACACAAACGGGGGAGGTGAGACCAGCTCGCTACCCAGTGTCTCCTCAGTAACATTCCTTTTATCTCATAAATGAATGACTTTACTTAGAAGCAGAGATATCACTGGAGAAGGAATGGAAGAAAATGGAATTGGACATGGTGCCTGTTCTTACCCAAACAAGTTCTCTGGTAACATCCCTTTAGCGCCTTCTTGCAAGTGTACATGTCCATGCACAAACACACATGCCCATGTGCACACACACACATACACAGACACACACACATGCACATACATGCACACACACACACACACACACACACACACACAAACACGTACCAGTTGCATACTGGGCCTCGACCACAGCTTCACATCTCTGTCCTTTGAGCCTGTCACCAGCATCCCCGGCAGCACATGGAGGGCTGTGATAGAGTCTGAGTGGATCTGAGAGAAGAGGAGGAGGTGACACGCTTAATGCCACATAGAAGAAGCACTGAGGCAGCTGGGTCCACTTACGGCCTCCTTCCCTACCTTGGGGACCTTTCCTTCCAACTCACCTTTCTACACTGCTGCACCTTTAACTTGTCCACTTGGCCACATGCTGGGTCTGTCCCTGAAGCCTGAGCTTCAGGTGCTTTCTCTCCTGTCTGCCAGATGTTACCCGTGCTCCACTCTCCTTCATGGGTGCATCCAGCCAGGGTCCGCAGCACTCCATCAGAGTTGGCACACAGGAACGTGGACTCTGCCATATTCAAGGCAGGGTTGGAACCACGGCTGGGACCTCTCGGGATCTGCCTGCCTCCCCTAGGCATCTCAAGGCACCTCCCGTCTTCCCATCCCACTCACCAGATGCAGGTTTGGCCTGAGTGATCAGCACTCGGGTCTCACTAGGTTCCTCAGAGCAGTGGAAATAGCGCACAGTGCCGTCAAACTCTCCTGTTTTCTTTTGCTTCTGTGAAAGGCCCGGTAACACTGATTAGCCTGCCCGTGGCACCCGGCTCTGCCAGGTGAAGCAACACTGCACTGCTCTAGGATGAGCACAACTTTCTGAACCTAAACTAAGCCATGTGCATGGTACAGGGCACAGTGGTTAAGTGTCTAGCTCAAGAGATGCTTGTAGTTACCCACCCAATCAGCCCTAGGTCAATAGACAGAGTGCTCCTGTCACCCCAAAAGGTGCCATTTCCTAGTCAGTACGAGGCCTCCTCTGAGGTAATAATATTCTGGCTCTTGTCACTAGAAATGAGTTCTGCTTATTCTCAAGTTCTACTTCAATGAAGTTATATAGCATCCATTGTGTCTCGCCTTTCTGGCCCAAAAGAATGGCTATGGCAAGTAGTCTGTGTTCTTCCTTTTTGATATGTTGGGACAAAGAGCCTTGCTATGTGATACTAGCCACTCTTGAATTCACTTATGTAGCCCAAGCAGGCCGCGACCTCATGGAGATCCTCCTGCCTCTGCCTCCCAAGGGCTGGGAATACTGGGGTGCGCCACCATGCCCTGCTTGTGTTCTTTCTGTCACTCATACTCAGTATCACACTGTCTTCCTGCCACATACTATTGTATTGCATAAAAATACAATTATTTACACTCTTCTTGTTTGTAAACATGTACGTTGTTTTGGGCTTAATGAACAACACTGCTACAGACATTCTTGCACTTAGCTTTTAAACATTTGCACTTATTTCTGTGGAGTTTATAATTCAGAATGGAATGACTAGGTCACTGATACGCTTTGGGAACAACTTTAGTAGCTATTAGTTTGGGGTTTAATCAGCTTCCAGAGGATGTGACTGTCTAGTGTTGGTACAACCAAGTCAGTAAGTGCTGCACGTCTAGGAGGTGGCAGACATCAGGGGACAGCTGAAGGGTTTGCCCTGAGGGTGCTGGTGTAGAGACAAGGCCGAGAGAGACATGAAACTGCAAGGAGGAAGACTAGCTGGGCGTGGGGCTGCAGGTCTGTCTTCCTGGCACGGTGGCCGAAGGGTCGCTGTGAGTTCAAGGCTAAACGTGGCTACAGAATAAGTTTATGACCCACCTGAACTCTTCAGTGAGACCCTTTCTCAAGAAAGAAAGAGAAGGAACAGAGAAAGAAAACTCCTAGGTTTCTGATTTCATATATATACTAGAAATTGAACTCGGGACCCTGTGCTAGCCAGGCAGGCACTTGCACTGCTCAGCTATATCTCCTGCTTCCTGTGCTTCTCTTCAACAGTAGAACCATGTTTATCGGCTATCAGATCTTACAGGGAAAAGGAGAACCTCGGGCTCTAAAGTACAGGTGCTCTCACAGAGGGAGGACAAGGGGATTTGGACCCTGCTGCCTTGCCTTGCCTTTCCCCTCAATCATGCGGCCCAACATATAAAAGTGTTGGCTCTGGGAAAATGTGTAGCACATACTGCGGTAGGACTTACCAAGAGACACACAGTCTGATCGACCACTGTTCTCAGGTAGAATACCCCGTACTCCTTGTGGGTGGACCATGGTACAGGACAAGTTTGATATGTCTCCCTGGTATATAAGAAAGTGAGAGGCTGTGTTAGACCACCTCTATTTAAGGTTCCAGTGTTCCTTCAAAGGGAAGCTCAGGTAATCCCTAAACCACCTTTTCTTTCCCTAGCTTAGGAGGAATAGACACTGGCTCTTACCCGATGACAGATGGGTCATGCCCAGGCGTCATATGTAGTATGTTCATATCCTCATTGATCAAGATGAGGGAATGACCATCGGGGGCCAGATCCAGACCTGTCAGGACTCCACGTTCTTGCAGAATTTGGTGCAGGTGAAGACTATAGCTAAAATTATGGAGGAAGAAAGATCTCCCTTCAGTGAGCCTTTCTTGGGCTCCACAGCTCCCCATGCATGGCTCACAAGTGAATCACAAAGCAAAGTGTGCTGCTCTGCCATGACCCAGGGCTCTCAGTAGAACAAAGCACTAAGAGTTCCATTACCGCAGGCTTTTATTGGTAATGATTAGGGAGGTGGGGGCAGGGTCAAGGTAGCCTATTAGGGAAGAGGAACTTTGCAGGCCTGGCTATAAAGAGAGGCAGAACACTCTTGCATTAGACACAGAGACCCTAGAATTAGCAATGTAGTCCATGAACAGTTTGGTGTAGGCGAGGCTGGCACCTTACTGCCAGGAAGGTGCCATTCTTTCTGTGCCTTATGGGAACAGCAGAGGTGTGGGCTCATGTCTTAGCCCTGGACACTCAGAAGCTCCTGCTGAGCCCCCTTCTGGCCATCAGCAGCAGGGCTGTACTCATCCATGTGCACCCCTGTGCTGTACAAGACTCATGAGCACAGGGGCCACACTCCATGGCCTTCTTCTGGCCAACCAAGGCAACACATGCTCCCAGAGAAGCAGCTCCACCTGTTTCCAAGAACTGTGTTGATGGAAAGCTCAGGAAAAGATGGTGGCAGGGGTCTCCTTTCCCAGGGGAGCAAGGCTGGGTGGTCTCCCACACCACTCATTTATGCTCTGCTCCCAGCACAGTTTTCTCTCACTTAAGTTCTTCTACAATTTTTATTTATAAATTATTTAAGTTTTTGAGGCAGGTTGCCCCTATGTACCCAGGCTGTACTCAAAGTCAGAGACCCTCCTGCCTCAATTCCTGAGTGCTGGCATTGCAGGCAAACTCCATCATGCCTTGCTTCTCTCAAAAAAGTTCCAGTCAGAAAGAGTTGGTAGTGTGGTTCAGGGGCAGAACGAATGCTTGTTGTCATTCAAACAAAAAGGAAAGAAAATAAGCAAAGAAATTCAGCATCAAATTCTTCAAAGTTCTCTCCCACCCCCCTGTATTTTGAGACAGGGTCACTTGATTCCACCTTGTAGCTCAGTGTTCTCCAATTCATTGTAATCTTCCTGCCTCAGCATCTCTCCTAGTGGGATGACAGGAGTGCACCATCTTTTCAATTAAACTCTCAGTATTATGCTCTTTATAGCCTGGCCTCAGTTTATCTTTTCAATCTAATTGTCTCCGCTATTCTTCAACCACTCCTACTCCTTCCAGAAACCCCAGTACTTGGTGGTACCACAAATTCACCACAGAGATGCATGTTCCTTGCCTTACAGAAACGCTACCTTTTCATGAAACACCAACTGGCTCAGAAAACGCCTATTCATTCTTGGCCCACTGCAATTGCAGAACATTTGACTATGTATGTATCTGCTTCCTCTTAGTCCAAAGAGAAGTATATTCTTTTCCTTGTTTTTTCTAAGCAACATCAATAGGGAGGTGGGTCATACCCACACACTGTACTCTGTAGAACGATTGCGAGGACAATATGGGTCAACCCCAAATATCACCTTGTTCCAACATGTCTCATATTATCCAACCTCATAGCCTATGCAAAGACTTCTTATTTGAAAATTAAAACTCATCAGAGTGTGTTGGTTTATGGCTGTAATCTCAGCCCTCTGGGAAGCTAAGGCAATAGGATCTCAAGTATGAGTCCAGCCTAAGGAAACAAAAACTTAGTGAGACCTAATTTGAAAGCACAAGCTATGGGGATGCTGTTCACTATGCTTCTGGATTATATCACCAAGACTGATAATAAAAAAAGAAAGAAATTAACTTGCATCTGGGTCACCTGACCCAGAGCGGGGCAGGATATAGAGACACCTGAGAAGAATTTCTTTAAACTGACAGGGTGAGGAGCAGAACACACTTCCCGCTCAATGGTCCACATCCGGTGGCCTCCTCAGAAGCAAACAGGCAGCGATTTGCTGAGGCTCCCAGGGGAACGGAAAGTGCATTCCCATCACCTCCACCCAGCTGCCTGTTTCTTCTGACTCACCTGGATGGTGACCCCTTCTGCCCTGGAGAATGGAATTCCACGTGCCACTCGGTGATCTTCTCATTGTCACTGAGAACGAAGAAGTTGTATGCTGAGTCGCAGATCACAGTGCTGACACGGCCGGGGGCCTGGAGTGTACGAGTTCACGTCAGGACTTCTGAGCAGCCAGGCTGAGCCCAACTCTGCCAACCACACAGGCAACCACTGCCCCAGCAAGACCGTGAAGCACACGGCCAGGGCAGAGCTACACGAGAAAGGAGGTTGCCCCAGGTCACCTGCGCTGTGGCTACAGGCCTGGCCTCCTCCCACAGGGTTAATTCCCCAGCTAGATTTCCAGACAAAGCCACAGCACCGTCAGGCGCCCAGGCCACCGCGGTGATGGCTGCGCAGCTCCTCTGCACACTGGGGTCCTCTGGGGAAGAAAGGAAGCGATCCCTAGGAGCTGGGCTAGTCCTGTGATAGCCCAGCGACCAGGCTGCCCGAGCTTCTCTGCCTCAGCAACACAGCCTTCCTGTCTGCCTGTCTCTCTGGGCCCCACGCACCTGCTTCCTTAGGCACCTGGCACAGCTGCACTGACCCCTCCCTGGAGGTGGTCAGTAGGAGGCCCGAGCGCTGGGAGAACGCAGCTGCACTGACAGGACCACTATGTCCCAGGAGGGTGTGTGTCTGCCATACCTGGGAGCAAGAGATGCAGATGCACCAGGGCAGTGGCCCATTAGGAAGCGGTCCCTCAGCGGGCTGCGTGTGCCCCAGCCCCAGGGCGTGCAGGACACTTACCAAGAGTGGATGCCACAGCCGTGTGGCCCCATCCAGGCTGACAGTCACCACCAGAAGCTCTGAGCCAGCCTGTCCAGCTGATAAAACAAGGAGACAGAGTCAGGAGAAAAGGGCAGCACACAGAGAAGAGGCCACGTGGAAGGGGAGGAGCCGACCCTTCACTACCTGGGCGGGGCTCCAGGCCAGCTGCGCACTGGCTGATGGGTCCTGAGTGCGCCGGGATGCTGGTCAGCTCCACACCTCTCCGGTCCCACACTTTCAAGGTCCCATCCCGACCCACGGACACCACGTGTTCTTCCTGTCCCGAAACACAAGATCAGAACACACGTGAGCACTGGGGCTCCCTCTACAGAGGAGCGGACAGAGTCCCCAGGATTTGGAAGAGGTGCAAGCATGGGAGGAGAGCTCAGATGCAGCGGGAAGGCCTGGCTCGGGACAGCAACCCTGCCTGCGGTACCACACTTAGATGCGCTTTCCATCTTCCACCTGGCTCCCGCACACCTCATTCCTCCCCTGGACTTGCCTGGAGGAGCGCACACCCGAAGCAGCCAGCCTCCCAGGGTGCACTGTGTGCGACTCTAAGACACCCCCGTGACCTTCCCACTGCTCTCTCACCACAGCCGTCACGGCGCTCACGGCGCTCTGGTGACCCACGAAATGACGAAGCTGCTGTCCCGACGCCGGGTCCCACAGCCGCACAGAGCCGTCACTGGAGCAGGAGACCTGCAGTCAGAGGGGATAGGAACAGGGCTCTGTGCATCCCTCCGCATTGTACTAGCTTCATAACGTGGCGTGGGGGGCAGGAAACCTTCCGACTAGGAAGCAGGCCCCTGCCAGGTTACACACTAGCACCTCCATTCATCTCTTAGGGATGTGGGGCAAATTCATCCCTCTGAACCTTGCATTTCTGCTTCTCGAGTATGTGAGGAAGAAAATGACAACCTTCTCATCTGGAATGCTTGTTGGGACCTGGATGCATCTCTAGAGAGGACACAGTCTTCTGCCCGGAATACAGAGAACATTTAACAGTCACAGTAGGACTTGTTATTCTCATAGAGTCAGTCAACAAGTCCAAATATAGACCAAATTCTATAGTGCTAAGGAGTGTGTGGGCTGGGGCGGAACAGAAGATAGCAAAGCTATTCAGATGATATCCATGCCTCCCATGTGTTTTTTTTTTTTTTTTTTTGCTGGGGGGGACCTGAGGTTCTGACTCATGGTCTTGCACTTGCCAGGCAGGCACTTGTACCCGAGCTATCTCTCTCTGGCCCCTTTCTCATCTGTTTTTGAGGACAACAGGGAGGGAAACACAACATACTTGACACTGGGAAATTGGCTTCGCCAGCCCTGGGTCCCTGGACTCTTGTGACTAAACGTGGTGTGTGTGTCCTGGGTCCCTGGACTCTTGTGACTAAGTGTGGTGTATGTGCAGGGAGCTTAGCTTAAGGCTGCTTCCTACTAGGGGCTCCACAAGGGGCACCCATGCCACCACAATGGATACAGGGAGGGAGTAACGTGACGAGCGATGTCTCCTCCAGGAATCCTGCCACACTCTGCCACCCTGCACCTTCACTCACCAGCAGATCATCTTGGGTCCAGGCACAGCCAGTGACCCAATCACGGTGACAGGCAGGGAAGGAGCGCATCAGAAGAGGCCTCTGTGGGGTCCTCATATCCCAGCAAAGGAGGCTCTGGATGGGTACAAGCGCCGGAAGCCCTCAGAACCACAGGAGGGGGCAGGAGAACCAGGGCCATGAGAGCAAAAAGCTCCAGGGAAGGGGGGAGGGTGACAGCTGGCAGGAGGCTGGACAGAACAAGTGGCAGGAGGCAGCAATGGGAAAACGGGCTGGAAAGGCACCAAGGGACCAGCCGAGCGGAGGGCACCAGGAATCGCAGCCCTCAGCAGCTCACCCAATCCCTGCTGCCCGTGGCCAGGATGCCTCCATCCGCGCTAAAGCTACAGCAGCTTACAGGGCCCTGATGTCCCTGGAGCTCAGTGCCATGGGGAAAGTCTCCCGCCTTGTGCCACTGTGTCAGCAACTGCTTTGGCCAGAGCCACACAGTGAAGTCTTCTGCAATGGAAAGAGAGGAGAAGGCATCCTGAGAGAGGATACAGGGGAGGCCCGGGAGTGGGGCACAGAGGCCACCATCGGGCAGAGGGCTCCAGGCCAGGGAGGACATGAGTGACACGATGTGGCAGGGCCAGCCGTCTTCTGAGAATGCCCAGCACTCGCAGCTCCAGCTCCGCAGCTGCAGTTAGCACTGTGGCTTCCTGTAGGGGCTGATGCCTGGGCTGCTTCCCTGCACACCTGTTCTCACTGGTCCAGGGACCCTTTCTTCTGGAGATCCAGGCCACTGCACTGCCTCACCACCACCTCTCTTGCTCTTTTCAGAGAAACCCTCCTGTTCTACAGCAAGGTCTCCCTCCTATAGAGTAGAAATGCAAGGCAGTGCTGGGAGTTCAGAGTTCCAGACTAGGGCTTAAGGAATAAGAAGAAACAGCCTAAAGTAATGTTCAAAGATAAATGCATCCAAAGCACTGTGAAATTTGTAAAACCAATGCCAATCTGTGTAGTTTCAGGCGCATACATGCATACATACAGTACTAGTACAAGGAATGCTTGAACTTCTGCTAGAAAGAAAGATTGAAAAAGCCCTGCCCTGCCCAGCGGTACCTGAGGCAGAAGCCAGGAGTTGCTGGGAGGTGGCCATTCCCAGCACCGCCTTCTGGCTTCCGGGCAGGAACCAGAGGGCCTGAAGCACAGCACTCTCCTGGAGCCCCCAGCCCTGCAGGCTGCCGTCTTCTGCACCGCTCACCAACACCTTGGGGCTCAGCCAGGCCAGTGCAGACACTGCCACGTCTAGCATTCGACCCTGCACAGGACGGGGACCTGGAGGAAGAGACAGAGGAAGGCGAGGCAGGGGGCGCTCTCTTCCTAAAACTGTGAAAGCCCACCCATTGCCCTTTCAGTACCTGAAGGGATTTTGTAGACTTTAATGCCACCTGTTCGGTAACCAACTGCCACCTGCACACCATCTGGGCTGAGAGCCACTGAGAGGGCAGGAGAGAGAGGGAGGGAGCCCAGGTATCCCCGGGGCCGACCCAGGGAGCCTGACCACACCTGAACCTGGGAATGGAGAAAAAGGATTAAATGGATCCCACCTGGGCCACCTGGTCCTTTGCCACAAGGGCCACCCGTGTGAAGGGCGTGGACCCACAGACTCCTGAGCTCTGCCACGCACACACTAATCCCCTCTCCCTGAATCTCCATTCGCCCAGCTCCTTTACCGTCCTCAACACAGCCCCACCCCACTGAAATCCTCCCTGCCTGAGCTATGCCCTGCTCCCATGCCACCCCAAGGCCCTGCCACCAGACCTTGCCATCCTCTCCAGCTGTCAGTAACTGGTTCTGGGCGTGCAGGAAAAGCACAGCAGAAACAAAGCCCCAGTGGATAGGCAAGGTAGCCAGCCGTGCCCCACCTTGCCAGGCCCAGAGCTCCACCGTCCCATCCAGCCGGCCTGCAGCCATCACCTGCCCCAGTGCATTGAAGGCCAGCGTTCGCACAGAGGGTCCTGGGGCCCCCAGCTACTACATAGAAAAGCAGATAAGGAAACATCAGGGTTTGTTCTCTGCACAACCCAAATGGCGCTGTGGCAGACGTGCGCCCCACTCTCCTGCCCGCCTGTGCTTCCTCCCCAGGAGCCACAGCCTTGTACCTGTGTGGCTTTGAGTCCATTGGCCTGGAAGAAGGTGACGCTGCCCACCCAGCTGCCAGCAGCTAGCACCTGCCCCTCTGGGTGGAAGGCAACGCAGGTGAGGGGCTTGGCACAAGTGTGCTGGCAGGACAGCTGCCCACGGACTGTGTCCCAGAGCTGTAATAGACAACAGAGGAGTGGAGAGCTATGGGCAGCCCCCAGCTGCTCAGCCCCACAGCCCCATAACCTGCTCATCCAGTACCCTACAGCAGCATGCAAGGGCTCCCCAGGCCAAGCAGTCTGCTGCCCAGCCATGCCTAGGGGACAAACTCACAGGGCCACCTCAGTAGGTCAGGTTGTCATTACCTTTAGGCTCCCATCCAGGCACACAGTCACCAGCAGGTGGTGGTCTGGGCTCAGGCAGCAGCCCGTGATCTGGTCCTGGTGAGCCTTGGTCTGTAGCACCCTGTCCCAGGAAGACAGAGTCTGGACTGGGTCTAGGTGGCCATGGCTCCCCCCCCTCACTCCCATGGCCCTGGGCTTCAAAAAGGGAATGGCCTCTCTCAGAGACACGGGGAACCCTCACCGACAACCGTGCTGCAGGTCCCAGAGCTCCAGGAGCCCACTGAAGGCGCTAACAAACAGGGCAGTGTCGGAGAGGAACGCGCAGGACGAGATCCCGTCACAGCCACTCACGATGGACTTCTCCTCCTGTAGAGCAGGACAACAACACAAGCTCAGGCCACTTCCTGACCTTGCGGGTCCAACACTCCCGCTCCCACCAAACCCAAGGCTAAGGTGAGAAGGACTGGAGACCCTGGCTCCCTACAATCCCGGACAAAACCCTGTTCATGTGCAAGTCCTGATCCAAAGCAGCCAGTCTCATCTCCTCCACTCCATAACCCACGCCTACGCGCCAGTCACAGATTTCCAGAACTCCAAGCTCCTGGGACTTGTGGAGAGGAGCCCCAGGCATTCATATACAGGGTGGTGTGTGTGAGGAGAGGCCTTGGCAGTGGGACTCCTGTCCTCTATCTCATCTACCTCTGCCCCCATCCCCTCGGCTGCACCGCTGCCGAGCGATGTACCGAGAGCACTGCCCTGGGTCTTGCTGTAGCTCCTCACTCAACCAGAGGCCTTCCTTCCCCGCCCCACAGCTTCTGCTTTCTGCATGAGCACGTACGCTCAGTGATGGCAGCGGTGAGGTTCTCCCCAGTCTGATTGTGTCACGGGGAGACACAGTGAGCCACACTGACCTTAGCTTCTGGTCACCTACATCTCTCCAAAGTGAGGTGCTTTGCGTCTGGATGTCCCTGCAAAGTCTTGTGTGGCCATGGTGGGAGGAGCTTTTGTGTGACTGAATCTAGTTTTTCACTGATTGACAGCCTACTGTGGGCATAAAGAGTGTGAGTGCTATCCCCACCCCATGGCAGGCATCTGCCCACGATCTAAGTGACACTTCTCTTTCCTTGCTTATGGTATCTTCTGCCACTGGGAATGGCTGCCTGGCTCCCACCAATCTCCCTGCCTTGGAACCACTATGGTGGATTGAAACTGTCTCAAGCTGTGAGCTATTAAATAACCTTTCCCTCCTTCCTGTTGGGTGTCAGGTATTTTCTCTCTACAAAGGCAGAAAGGTGACTGAGACAAGAGCTTGGAATGGATTTGGGGCAGGAGATATTTATCGGCTGCATGGATTTGTTTTGCTGGTACTGGGAGAAGGACTCATAGCCTTTGTGCTGAGTTCCATACCCCTGCCTGTTCTTATTTAATAATTTTTATCTTATTTTTTGGTACTGGGGATCAAACGCAGGGCCTTGTGCTTGCAGGCAAGCTCTTATGCCACTGTGCTGCTAGTTTTATTTTTCAGCCAAGATCTTAGTCAGTTGTGGAGCTGTACAGCCAGGCTGCGCTCTTCTGGTCCTCCTGCCCCAGCTTTACGGGGGGCTGGAATTAGAGCCCTATAGCAGCCGTGTCACTCGCTTCTCTGCCAAAACCCTCTGATCTGAAGGGAAGGGGACAAAGCTGCAGAAGCAACCTGGGTGCTCCTGTGTGTGTCCAGCTGAGAAAGACCAAGGGCGTTCTGCAGGGAACTTCGGCCCCATCGAGCATCCTACCTGCCCGGTTCTCAGGTCCAAAAGGTGCACTGTCCCGCTGGCGGTGCCCACAGCCGCTCTTTGCCCAGTTATGGAGATGGCTACGGCAGTGGGCGATGAGGAAGCTGCCAGAGTCAGGCTGGAGCTGGAGGAAGAGCATGGAAGAGGGGCATTTAGGAGGGAAAGCAGTTGGAAATCTACTCCTGCCCACCCCCATATCGTGGAAACTCCCACTCTGCTGGGGTCTGTCCAGTCCAGCTTCCAGGACAGCTTCCTGTAGTCCCACACGAGTCTCACCTCTGCTGACGCCACCCGCTCTGGGGTTTATTGAGCCATCGCAGCATGCGCTGCCCGGGCGCTCGCTGGGAGAGCAGTGGTGCCTGACAGCACACAGGGGAATCTGCAGGCTGGTTGGCAGCCTGCTGGTGCAGAAGGGGCGGGTAGCGGCTGAGGACCGGGGCCTGCTGCTTCAGGAAGGCGTGGAATGCTGCAACAGCCTCGGGGAGCTTCTGCTCCTCCTCAGGGACTAAGGAAGCTAGAAAACCAAGTAGGGTCTGTGGGGAGCCAGGCAGACCCCGTGACCTGGACCACCAACTACACACAGACACCTGATGCTCTAACACTGTTCAGCGTGGCTGTCTGGCCCCACATCAGAAATACTGTGCAAAGCAGCAGAAAGCTTTGAGCCACACTGTGGACCTAGGGAAGCCAGTTCTGGGTTGCTGACCATCTGCAGTTTCAACATTTTTCCTAGAGGATTTTCTGCCTGCTAAATGAAGCATGGGAACTTGTGACCGAAGAGGGCTAAGGGAAAGGTCTCCAGAGAATAGCTTGTTCACGCTCCTCGCATGCTCAACTTGGGGGAGAAACCTGCCTGCTTTTTCCCACTCCACCTCCCCTCAGCAGTGCTCTCATGCGCACTCAAGACCCTCACCTCCCAGAAGCAACGTCTATGAACTTGCCTCACCATAGAGCGCATGCGCCTCCAAGAGCTGGGGGAGCAGGCCCAAGTCCAGGTGCGCGGCCACCACGTGTATGCTGCTGAGGAACTTCGCCAGAAGGGCACGGTTCCTGCTCTGCAGCTGGGGAGGGCAGGCGCGCTCATCAGCCATGAGGTGAGGCTGGTGAGGACGTGCTGGCAGGAGGCACCGCTCACTCCCAGACCCGAGCTCTGCAGCTGGGATGGACGTTGACCCACTTGTGGGACAGAGGACCTCGAGGAGGACAGGGAAACAGAAAGGGCAAGGTGCAGGGAGTTGGAGAAGGAGGGAAATGGCAGCGGTCATCGTGGGAATGGGCAGAGGAGGGGCTCCTAGCACAGCCCAGGAAGCTGGATTTGGGAGGCTCCGGGAGGCTGAGGCTCGAGCATGACAAGTTCGAGCCCAGCCTGTGCAGCTCAGGGACTCAGGGAGACTGTTTCACAGTAAGAATAAAGGGTTAGGATTGCAAAAACAGACACATAACAATAGCCAAGGAAGGTGCTTGGGAAAGGAGCCTGTGGGATGTGGAGACTGACCAGGTGGCCTGGCAGGTCTCCCAGAGCCTCTGGAGGACAATGTCGGAAGGAGCCCGAAGCGTCAGGATCACACGTCTTCCAGAGCAGAGCTGAGGGAAAAGAACTGAGTTCCAGGCATAGTGGCCCAGACCCACAATCCAACACTTACAGACTGAGACAGCAGGATTACTACATGTCTCCTGGCAGCCTGGGCTACACTGGACATCAAGGCCAGCCTGAACCACACAGCAAGAGGCTGTCTCAAAACAAAATAAATAAATCCCCTACCCTAACAACCACTGAGGAGGGTTCAGCCCTGCAGCATCTCAGGATCACATCCCTCAGGCTATAGCAGGCTCATCCACCCACGGACATGACAATGCTTGGGGTCAGCACACAGGGGCAGCCATGGGTGGCCTTGCCCACTAGGTGCAGGCATCTCACCAAGTGCCCCAGCTGATGGGCCCGAGCTTACCTGCAATAAGGACGTGTGCCGTGTTCTGTAGCCCTCGCCTTTTCCCATAGCGATGTTTGGCCGCTGTCTTCAGGGGCCCATCTGGGAGGCGGAGGCGGGCACCAGGGCGCTCCACAGGGCCCTCCCCTAGCAAACTGTGCCCAGGAGATTTGGGCAGAGGAGCAGGGGAGGAGAGGAAGGAAACAGCCAGTGAGCACCTGGCTCAGTGATGGCCTCAATCCCACCTGGATGGGACAGGTTACAGGCCTTGCATCTGATGCCAAGCCTGGAGGCAGTTGTCGGAGTTGCCCCAGAGAAGGGGAGGTCCAGAAAGGGTCTGGGCTCAAACTGAAAAGCACGGGGCTGTGCACAGTGGGAGTCAGGCAGGGCCACCTGTACCTGCGCAGACTCTGCACGAGGTAGGCAAATGGGCCCCTGGGGTAAGGCTCTCCAGTGCTCCCAGCAGCCACCGCCTCTTCCCAGCTCTCAGTCCCCTTGGGGAGATTCCGCCATGCACTGAGCACTGCGTGCAGCTGCTCCACAGTCAGACCTAAGAATCCAAGCTCTCTGAGGCCCAACGCGAACACAGGGTGTGACCATCCGCAAGACACCAGGTCCTGTCTGGTCCTGCTGGGGGAGATCCCACCTGAGTCAAGGTACCCAAGTCCTGAGATTCTCTGTCTCCCATCCTTCCCCAAGCACTGACCACTGTGTGTGGCTTCCAGGGTGGCCAACACTTGGGGAAGGATGTCATGGCCATGCTCCTGCTCCAGGGTGCTCAGGATGTGGTCCAGCAGCAGGGGCACAGTGGCAGGCAGGGCACGAAGTCTCTCAGACACCTGGGAGGGTAGGGAGCCCAGGACGGAGAGGTAGTGGTATTTTAGTTGGGGACAGCAGGGCAACAGCAGGAAATGGGTAGGTGGAGAGAAGGCAGTGCAGCTTGTGAGATGATGGGGAAGGGGTGATCAGAGATGGCAGAGGTGAGAGGCGGGGATGAGGTACGGAACCCGGAAGCTGCACGGTGACCAGGAAGTGGCTTAGGCCTGGAGATGAGGAGCAACCAACCTGCTCATACAGCGTGAAGAGCCGCAGGTGATCAGTGACCAGGTGCAGGTAGAGCGGCAGGCCTGACGCCCGCTTCACTAGCAGTAGCCGCATCTGGCGAGATGCACAGGACTCAGCCTGGGGACCGGGAGCCTGCTGCAGCTGCCACTGTCACCAGCGCCAAGCTCCCTGCGAGCAGCTCCTTCTCAGAGAGACCCATGAGGAGACTGTTCACGGAGGGACTTTGGGTACAGCACCCCTCCTATCTCCTGGCAGCTGCTCTGACAGGGCACAGGCTTGGTGCAGCCTGCACCTCAGTAAGCAGTTTATAGCCCACTCCCCCATGGGTCCTGGCTGGACAGTCTTAGGAACAACAGCCCTGGTGAAAAGAGCTTCAGAAAACTGCAGCAGCCCACGCAGGGTAGGGACAGATTCCCCAGCACCCCGGTCCTCCTAGCTCTCCGAGCCACCCCACCTCCCACCAGCCTCAACTCAGGTCCAACCTGGTTGTTGAAAGGCAACTCCTCCAGCCTCTTTCCATATGGCGCTAGCTCCTCCCTCACCAGCTGGGCCCTGGCAGCCGGATCCAGAGGCTTCAGAGAGACCACGTGGGCACCTTGGCTCTGCTCAAGGGTCTCGGCAAGGCCAGAGTCACTAGACACACGTACCCGCTGTGATTTGGGGCCAAAGAGCAGAAGGCAGGGGAAAGTGTAAAAACCACATCAGAGTGTTGCTCTCCTCTGAGGCCTCCCTCCACGTGCTGAGCTGCCCAACCTCAATACCTTCTCACGCTCACCCGGGGAAGCGAGTCTGGGATCCAGTCTGAGATGAGCTGCCCATTCTGGTTCACCAACTTGTCAGCCCCATCGATGATCAGCACCAGGGTCTGGCCGGGCTGCAGGGTCTCAGCGTAGGCGGGCAGCAGCTTCTGCTGAAGCTCCCACACCAGGCCCCTGTGTGGGTAAAGGCAGTTGGCATTGGGGGCGGAGAGCTGCAGCACGCCGAGCAGAACAGTGGTGCCGTAGGTACCTGTACGTGCCGGGTAGGCCGCTGGCTTCATGCAGCTGTCTACGCAGGTAGGTACACAGACGCCTGAGCAGGCTGAGGGCAACAGCCTGGTCGGGCTAGGCTCCTGAGAAGTGGAAGAAGACCGACGGGGCCACTTTGGCCCCATCAGGAGCCCGCAGCGCTGACACAAGGGATGCCTGCGTGGACAGGAGCACGGACACAGGCACATGCTGTTACCTGCACAGGTGTCCGGCCTCACCTCCTTAGTTACTCTGTACCCTTCCCCTGCCCCTGTGTGTCGGCCACGGGACTCATACCAGGAAGGAGGTCTTGCCCTGTCCCGACTGCCCAGTCACCAGGCTCAGCCTCCCACGGGGCAGCATCAACTCCCTCAGTGTGTCCTGAAGCAGCCGAGGCCGAGCAGGCCTCGGTGGGAACTGCAGCTCCTGATAGGTGGCCTGCACCACCTCATCGTCCGGGATGGACACTGGCCGCTCCAGCTCGGCCCCAGGCTGAGGGGACAGAGCAGGTGACAGTTCAGCTTTCCTGGCTCCTGGCAGACAATCCCAGCCAGGAGCCTCCTTGTTCCCTTCTGCGCTCCTCTGGCCATCAGCACTCCTGCTCACCTATAGGTAGAGCTTCTGGATCATACCCCACACGTCCTGGAGGACCAGCTGCCCGAACTCCTCCAGGCCCTGGGTGAAAGGCCGGCCAGCTGCTGTACCTCCCCATGTGCAGGAGTACCTGCAGGGAAAGCACACCAGAGTCAGAGTGGCCCGGCACCGCGCACCACATCCCAGTACCCGGAGCTGCCCACTTCCTCAAGCTCACCTGCGGCAGGTGATCTCTTCCTGTCTGCTGAGGTAAGCCTTCAGTTCTGACATGCGCTGGGTGGCCTCTTCAGACTCAGAAATGAAGTCAGGTCTCGAGACATCTGGCACAGAGCTGACCAGCACAGATACTCCAACAATGAGGCTAGAGATGGACCCCAGCCTCCCACCACCAACCACTACACGGGGCTGTGACTTTTGAAACTCAGGTAGGAACCTGACTTCCGCTCACATGGGCTGTGAAAGCACACGCTGTGCATCGTGCTTCTCCCTCAGAGGAGATAGCCCACCTCTCCCCTACTCAGTGCCACTCCAGATGGAGCCTGCCTGGCTTAGTGGTGAGGGAGACCTGGCCTTGGGTCAGTGATGAGCATCTGAGGAAACTGGAATCCCGGAAGTAGATGAGAGCCGGGACAGAGGGCTGCAGGCCTTGATCCCGGTTCAGAAACTGCATCACCTCCATCTCGGTCACAGAGCAGCCTGGTGGGTACTGCCGGGCCTGCAAGGAGAACCAGAGATGGGTGGTTCACACCTAGGTCCATTACTCCTTTCCTTGAGAATCCAAGGCCTCAAGGCTCCTGCGTGTTGGCAGAAGCTCTCCCTCCATTTGAGTAAATACAAGCTGTGAAACAAAGCTAAGAGTTAGCATTTATTGAATGCGTGACATGTACCATGAATTTCTGAAACTGATATTTATTTTTATCATGTATACAAATATAGATGTCCTTGCTTCTCTTTAATGTGAGGGGAAGATGAGAACAGATTACCAAAACCTCTTCCCACAACACTTTCCACCAACAGATGAGATAAGAACTCAGACCTGTCCGCGGCCAAACCTCAGCAGACCCATGCCTCAAGGAAGCCTCCTCCATGACCCTTGGTCCCTTGTGGAGTCCGCTGCCTGCACTGCTCTCCCAGTCTGGAGCACAGCCTGTGCAGGGGCCCAGCCTCCTGACAACCTTCGGCCTTGCCCAGCCCCAGTCCCTGCCCAGCCCCTCCGCCACGCTCAGCTGCCTTACCCAGCGGAAGGGAGGGTGGTCAGGAAGGTTGTAGCTGGGGGGAACGTAGCCATAGCGGGAGCCCAGAATCCCCACGAACAGCTGTGAGTTCTCCACCTCCCCAAGGCACACTTCCAGCTGTCTGCAGGCATGGATATAGGGACATTAGCAGTCACCAGGGCTCAGGGCAGGGAAGACAGGCACACAGCTGAGTGACAGGACCCCGGTTCAGTCAGGCTGCTCCTGTTGGCAGCAGGGGACAAGTCCCTGCCCCAGCCTCCCTCTGTTCCTGCACACCGCCCCTGCCTACCTGCGTTGTGCCCCTGAAGCCCCTCTTCCCTAATGTGGCCCTCCTGCCTGCACCTGTTCCTCCGGGTCTCCTCCTCGGTGACGCCCCAGCGCAGGTCGACGCCGTGAAGGCTGATGCGGTGAGAAGCGGCTCTGGCCTGCAGTGCTGGTAACACGGACCTCAGCAGCAGGTCCCGCTCCCCATGCACGTCCCAGAAAGTGGAGGAAATGAACAGCCGGATGCTGCGCCAGCTGGGGGTAAGCAGAGAGTGAGGCTCAGCCGCAGGTCGGGCCTCTCTCACAGCCACAGATGCAGCCCAGGGTGTCGTGGGACCCTCTGCAGAGTAAGCTGCTGTGGTGTCAGCTGCACAGGTCCTGTCCCCCCGGCTTTCCTCCTTTGGGTATTTTCCTAGGAGAGTTAACAGCATCGCAGTGCAGCAACACCTGCACCCCACGTGCAGACTGGAGCGTGTAGTGGCTAAAGCATGCAGACAGCCCGGCGCCCACCCACTGGGGACCGGAGCAAGAAGATGCGGTTGCTTTCATGCACTGGAGGGCGACTCTGCCATATAGAAGGACAGGCTTGAGAAACTTCTCGCTAAACGGGTCCTCTGTGAGGCCATTCTCTTAAGTGAAATAAAGCAGACACACAAACGCACACATCTAAATAGTGCATTTCTTGTGGAGTGTGAGAGGGAAAAGGTGTGAAAAAGGATCAAAATGTGTAATAGATATTGTGAAATTTAGAAAAAAATATTCAAATGGGAAGGGGCACTGTGGAGGGGGAGAAGGAAGAGAAAAGAAAAAGCAATGAGAAAACAAAGAAAAATAGAAAGAAACCTCTTATAACATGTGAAGGGGCAACGAAAGGAGGGCAGGAGAGTGGGGATGACTAAATCAAATTGTATCGAGTATGGATACAAATTCCCTGCAATGAACATGATCGTCATGCGTATCTAAGGTGTACCAAAAAGCCTAATTAACAAAAAGATATGGGGTTGAGAGGTCAGCACAGCAGTAGAGCTCTTCCCTGGCATTTATGAGCCTCTGGGTCCAAGTCATAGTTCTGCACACATCAAAAAAGCATCTAGAGGGGCCCAGCAGGATGGCTCAGTGGTCTAAAGTGTGTGCTTAGGAAAGCTCGGGTGGCTGCAGGTTTGATCCCCAGCACCACATGCTACGCCAGCTCTGCCCTCAGGGCAGGCTGAACCAGCCATAAATAAACAAATAAACACACAAACAAACAAACAAAAGTTCTGAAACAAGAAAAAAAGTAAAATAAAAATAAAAGAATCTAGAGTTTTAAGAAATTAAGCAACTGTCCCAAGGTTCAAGCTATGGTTTGAAAAACTCAGGATGAGAAAGCCAGAAGCTGGACTCTTAATGGCTTTACCTAAATGCTGGCTCTATGGCTATGAGACCTAATCCTTCCTCCTCCCCTTCAGTACCTTTTCCTAGCAGGGAAAGGTGTAGTTCTCAACATATCCTTTCCATTGCTAGAGGACCCCTGCTTGAGAAGGAGTGAATACATCTGGGTCACTAGGATGAAGGCATCAATCTGTAGAGGCAGGAGGCTGGCCAGATGGTTTCCCCAGACACAGAGACACAGACTGACCCACGCTGTGACGCAGCAGCCAAGGGGCTTGGAGCGTCCTCTCCAAGTGGCCAGGGAGTCAGAGGCTGCCTCTTTCCTGGGGGAGGTGGTATCTTGAATATTCTGTCCATCTGTCCCACATGTTCTAGAAGATGAGAAGCCCCATACTCTGAAAGGAACCTGAGAACAAGATAAATTAGAGGAGATTCTTAGATGTCAGGACCAGAAAGGGTCTCCCAAAGACAGGGGGCAAAGCGATAAGCAGGTCTAGAAGAAATAGCTGACACCACAGAACTATAGGAGGTAAGAGAAACCAACCCTGCTCCAGAGGCTACAGCTATAAGATTTGTGTAGGACCAGGGAAAATAGGACTGGGCTGAGGTGGGGCAGTCGAACCATCCCAGCTGGGCTGTGCTTGCCTCTGACCAGCCGTGAAAGCCCCAAGGGAGTGAATGTGCCTGAGATGTCCTAAGGGGAGCTGAGGCCACAGGCAGGGTCCAAAGGAAAAGGCAGGGAAGAAAGTGAAGAGGCCAGGAAACGGGCCGGTACACGCCTGCATCCCCACACGCAGGGAAACTGAGGCAGTAGGAAGGGAAGCAGAAGCCAAACCTGGGCGATTCAGTGACTTAGTAAGGCCCTGTCTCAAAATTTAAAAAGGCTTAGACAAAATTCAGTAGCAAGGCCTGGGTTCAATTCACAGTGCCATAGTAAGTAAGTAAATAAATAAATAAATACATAAATAAATACATATATACATACATACATAAAAGGCTAAAATCAGAAAACCAGTTAATGTTTTTCTGCATTTCAGCATAAAGACAGGGATTTTCTCTGCCTGAGGCCACAGAGGGCCAGGACCAACCGCTGAGCTGTCGCCTTTAAAGCTAACCCTGCCATGGCCCTTCCTCTTTTCTCTGGGGCCTGTTGTAAACGTGGCTGGATACAGAATGGCTGGAGCTGAGCCACCCTGAGCATTGAGGTAGATACTACCAAGGATATTGGGCCAGCGAGACAGCAAGTGCCTGGGTCCCTGTGACGTTGTCTGGCTCTAGGTCCCGTCAATTCTAAAACAGGAATGTGCGCTATCTTGCTGTTGAACGGAAGCCAATGGAGTCGGGGGCGTGGACAATCTCCTACAGCCCTTGGAGGAAGGCTGTGCCGTCCCTGCAGCGTCCATCGTATACTTACCTCAGTATACCATCTGTGCAGCCCGAGAGCGTCAAGTAACTGGGATTCCAGTTTAGAAATCTGAAAGAGGAGAGCAATCACTGGGCATTGGAGGAAAGCTTGGACAGCAGCTCTGCCCTCAGTGCCCAAGCTCGATGCCCCATGGTCCATGGCTTCACTTTGTACAGGGCTGTGTGGCTACGACATAACTCACTGGAAAACCACGCACATAGGGTGCATGAGGCTCTGTGCCAGCGCTTGGCACAGACACACACACACACACACACACACACACACACACACGCGTGCTGGGTTAGGGTTAGGCTACACCTGCACAAGGGGGTGGAGAATGAGGATAAAGGTTTCAGATAAAGTTGTGGAACCTGATGTGTGCCTGAATTCAGATAGCAAAGAGACAGGAAGTGACCAAAAATGGTGGGATTTCAAAAACGAGTCAGGAGCAGAGGAGAAACCCAAATCACTGGGCAGGGAGCTCAGGCATTCTTACCTACTTTTTTGCTTTAGGAGGACAGTAACAAAGAGGCACTTGGGATTCACATGCTGCCAGATAATGTATGGGGCTACAAGCGGTACACCGTAATAGTTCGAGTCCCCAAAGACCACTACCCTGTAAGACACCTGTAAGACAAGAGAGGAACAGTGAACCCAGCAGCAGGGGGAGAAGCGACAATAAAGAGCTGGGACATAGCAGAGATCTCTACGAATGGGGCTGGGAAGAACTCTGACAGGAGGGGGCAACTGACAGCTGAGAAGGTTTAAGAATGGAGGAAGTCGCCATGTCCCCAGTTGGGACATCACAAGTAGGTAGGGCAAGGGAAGCAGAGTGCTACAGCCAGCTCCTTCATGCTCATGAGCACTGATGGTTCACGTTTCAGGAATTTCGTGGGCTTGCTGCTGAGCTCAGCTTTGATTTCATTCTCTTTCATGGTGCCTAGCACTGAACTCTCGGCCCTCCTCATGTTAACCACATGCTCTGCCCCTGATCCACATCCTCGGACGACATGCCCTTTTTAAATGCTAAATTGTGTAAGTTACAAACCAGATGAAGTGCTCTAGGGTTGTAGGTAAATGGGAAAATGCTTCCCCAGCATGTGTGATGTCTTGGTTCAATCTCTAGCACCATGTAAAAGTCAATTAACTATAATTATATTTAGCCAGGGTAATAAACCCTCAACACTTGTCACTCCCACGATATTACCTTACTATGTTTTGGCACCGCCACCACCTTCTTTACATCCCTGCCTGTGATGCGGAATGACGACACAGTGCTACGCTACTGAGCACTTCTTCCCAGCTCTGTGCTCAGTGACAGGGCCTTGGCAGCCTGAGTTCGGCCACAGCGCAGCTACTGACAACACCGAAAGGAGCAACTGGT
Source organism: Myocastor coypus (assembly GCA_004027025.1). Lineage (NCBI taxonomy): Eukaryota > Metazoa > Chordata > Mammalia > Rodentia > Myocastoridae > Myocastor > Myocastor coypus. The sequence continues at coordinate 35,031 of PVJA010001370.1, read as the reverse complement.
TAAGCAAGACTGAGTTACCCAGAACACTGGTGCTGAAATCCCCCAGCACGTGGAGCAGATCTAGCCGCTGTGAAAACTGTGAAAGATGAGCTTGAGGAGATCAAAAACGAGGCGCATCATTTGTAGAGGAAAATGGGGCAGAAGAGGAGTCACAGGGGTGGAACAGTACTCACAGGGACCCTGCGCGCAGCCAGAGACAGCAGGTACATCTCATAAGCAGCCACAGGCAACTCATCCTCTTCCTCCAGCTCCTGAAGCAAAGAGACTCACGTCACCAGTTGGCTGCACATGAGATAAACAATACTTGGGTTCCCACACGACTGTGTGTGTCCTTTCACATGCTAAAGTTTTAATCCGCACTATGTGATACAAAGAGGCTGGAAACTCCATCTGAGGAAGGCAGGAAGAGGTGGAGCCTAGGGAGGTCCTTGCATGGACGAGCTGCTCTCAAAGCCCTGCCTCACCCAGCAGTCGCACTCTGGCCTTCCCTCTCAGGACATGAGCTCTTCCTCTTATGAGCCCCATCCACAGAGAGCCATGCTGCTGCCTGTTATTAAAGCAATGGGAACCAGACTAACACCATGAATAAAGAAGCCATGTCACGGTCTGCAGGGGACCTCAGCACTCTGCACCTTCAGGGCTTCACTGTCTGGGATGCTCCCAGCCCTGTGTGCACCTATGTATCTGTAGGAGGCCGGGTGTGTCTGACCTGCACTTGAGCCTGGAGTCTGAGGGCAGTCTTCAGGATGCCTTCTTCTGCCGCAAGCTCGGCAGTCTTCACAGTGCCGTGTCCGAATAGCACGACCTCTGCCTGCTCCTCCTGCGCCACGGTCATGGCCATCAGTAGCAGCACATAGTTGAGGGGGGGCTGATCGGATAAGCATCAGGGTGAAAGAAAGCTCCCTCACTTCCACACCCACCCTTGCCTGCCCAGGTCCCAGGCCAACCACCTACCTCCCTTGGCTTGTGCAATAGAAAATCTGCAGTGAGGAGTAGTCAGCCTCTGTGCCCTCAAGAAGAGCTGGGGGAGGAATAGGGAAGAAACCACAATCCATCACACGTCCTGCACTGTGCTGGATTAAAGAGAGATATATGTTTGCTAACAGAAGTTTAATACAAAATACTATGCACGGAAAGGCGCAACGTTAGTGCTATAAGCCCTCCTAGGAATTCTTCCCAGGCAGCCAAAGGTTGGAGCTCAAAGCAAATGCACACCATTCCTCCACAGGAAACTCCTGCTGGGCTCTCACACCTCTCAGCTCCCAGGCTCCCTCCCAGCACTTTTACCCCCTGCGTGTTGCTCTTGGCACAGAAGTGGTCTGCATCACAGTCTGTCAGGTAGAACAAGACAGTGCGGCCTGGCAGCGGGGGCAGGTTGTGCTTCACAGAGAGGTTCACAGCTACCTCCAGGGCCTGGCGGTACCGGTCTAGCAGCTCCAGGTCATATTTGCACTGTCTGCAGGGCAAGAAAGACAGACAAGGCACTGAGGGACTGTACTGCTGATACAGACACAGGGGAAGATGAGAACTTGCAGCTCAAGTCCTGAGTCGTCTTCCCGACTCCTCCTCTGCCCTGGCTTTGCCCTCCTGCATGCAGTCCCTCTGCTCCACACAGCAGCTTCCTGATGCCGTGTTCTGCAGCATCCTCCCTTGCCACACATGCTCCTGGATGGAGAGGGACTCGCCGGGAAATACATCCGAAAATCAACTGCCACACTTGGCCCACGGGTCCACGCTCGCTTCATGGAGGAACATTTAATGGCCACATAGTTTTCAACCGCAGTTTTTTTTTTTTTTTTTTTTTGACTTATATATTTGGTATAGGGCCTCACTATAGAGCTGAGACTCATAGTTATCCTCCTGTCTTCAGCCTCCCTAGTGCTGGGATTGCAGGCATGTGCCACCACACCTGGACTTGATTATAAGCTTAACACAGCCTGGGGGCAGGGCATGCATGTTATGTGGGACCAGGGTTCAAACTTACCAGGGTTCAAGCTTACCAAAGCAGGCACTTAGTCCCCTGCACTATTTCTCTGGTCCTTGAACTGTTTTATTTTCAATTTCATTTTAGAGAACACTTGTGCCGGGCATGGTGGCACATGCCTGTAATCCCAGCACTTGGGAGGCTGAGGCAGGAGGATCGCTGCAAGTTCGAGACCAGCCTGGTCTACAAAAGTGAGCTCAAGACCAGCCTGAACTGCATAGCAAGACCCTGTCTCAAAAAGCAAAAAAAAAAAAAAGAACACTTGTGCCTTGTTTCACTGAGTGTGTTCTGTATCAACTTCTAATAAATTGTTCTAGGCCTCTTTTGAAAAAAGAAAGAGCAAGAATTGCTGGCTGTAGTCACTGGCAGTTGTGATGACACGAGGAGGAGAATGTGCATTCCCCCTTCCCTATGTTATCAAGGTAAGAAGAAGCCGTAGTTGGTCACTGCAGCTCGTTTTACCTTTGCAGCTAAGAAACATGGGAGAATGATGGAAAACTGCATCCTGCAACTACCAATAGAGCAAGTGGGTCAAGCAAGCAGCTCCACACATGGGCTGTACTGGAGCCACAGCCCACACATGAGGCTGTCAACCTCCTACAAGAGTTCAACACTTTCAGCATCACTAGGGGTTGGGTCACCAAATAGTTAGTCCTTTATGTGTGATAGACAGACAGTCAGCCAGGCAACCAGACAGACAGATAATTAGGCCTTCACTATTAGGAATTGGACTCAAGGATTTGACCATGCTGAGCATGTGCTCCACCACTGAGCTAAGTCTCTAGCTCTCTTTATTTCTTTTTTTTATCCCTTTATCATTATTTCTAAATAGGGTCTCACTAAGTTGGCAGGCTAACTTTGAACTTGTTCCTGCCTCTGATCTTCTATTTTTTTACGTGACACAAAAAAGTGTGGCAATCCCAAAGCATCTGTAAAAGATTGTCTTGGAAATTTTTGCAAAGAGAAAGAATATGTCAATGTAGTATAGATTGAGATATAGTAATCTATGGTGCATCAGATAGAAAACAAGGTAAAAGATAGCACAGTGAGGTACATAAATCCAAATATGTGATATTCTGGGGGGCCCTTGAACCAGGCTGCCACAGCAGGTCCCTGATATTAAAAAAAAAAAAAAAAAGATTCAGTGAGATTTAAGAAATGTACAGTCTGGAGTAGCTTGGAGATAGCTTGGCAGTCTAAGTGCCTGCCTGGCAAGTGTAAGGACCCAAGTTTGGTCCCTGGTACAACGCACTGTGCTAGCCCTGAACAGGGCACATGGAGACCACAAGGCTGGACGTGGTGCCACACACCTGTAATCCCAGCACTGAGGAGGCTGAAACAGGAGGATTACTACCTTTATCAAATACATTAAAAAAAAAAAAAAAGGCATGAGGCTCCTACCACCTGAGCTCGAGTCCCGAATACATCTGGAATCGCATCTGGCAACCCGTCCAGCTCACACGCCTGCCAGGTAAGGACCCTCAGCCCACCTCCATTGTTAAGCTCCTCAGGACTCCTCAGCTCCAAAGCCCTGACTCTACCCAAAGTCGCGACCCACGGGGCCTTGCAGCAGCCAGCAGCCCGAGCTGTGACACGCAGCAAGGCATGTCTGGAGGGGAACAAACTTGGTAGATCCAGACCAAAGTCCCATAGGCGCTAACAGTATAACTTCAACAAAGTGCAGAGATCACTGCCATACAAAATGATAACGATAAGGAGTAAGATGGAATCTCAGGGTCTGAACCCACCCAAATCAAATACAGGAGACACTACTAAGGAAGAAAATGGGAATCATGCAGCCAAAACTTCTCAATCTGAGGTAGATAGACAAGTACAGAAATGTGTACAGCAACTCAGATCAGAGATAACATCTGAAATTAGAAAAGAAATGCTTTAATTAGTAGAAGATGAAGTGGAAAAACAATTGCAGAAACATATAGAGGAAATCAGAACAGAAATAACCCCTGACGTAAAAACAGACATGTCTACATTAACAGTATCTAAAGTAGGAGAACAAATGCAGAAAGACAAAAAGAAGAACAAGCCGGGTGTGGTGACGCACACCTGTAATCCCAGCACTTGGGAGGCTGAGGCAGGAGGAACTGTGTGAGCTCGAGACCAGCCGGGGCTACAAAAGTGAGCTCAAGGCCAGCCTGAACTGCATAGCAAGACCCTGTCTCAAAAAGACAAAAAAAAAAATAAATAAATAAATAAATAAATAAAAATAAAAATAAAAGAACAAAGCAGAAATAAACTCTGAACTAGAGAGAGAAGGGGTAACTATAATGAAAGACTTAAATAATATTAAAGAAGATATTGACAAAAGGGGCCTGGCAGGATGGCTCAGTGGTCTAAAGCGCCTGCTTAGGAATGCTTACGCAGCTGCAGGGACCACGGTTCGATCCCTGGCACCACATGCTGTGCCAGCCCTGCCCTCAGGTCAGGCTGAGTCGGCATTAAAAACAAACAAACAAACAAACAAACAAACAAACACTCTGAAACAAGAAAAAAAGATATTGACAAAAAATTAGAGAAGAACAGAAAAATGATGGATTCCTTGACTGAGCAATATAGGAAAGAAATAGATCACATGAAACAGTTTCAAAAAGTTATACAAGAAAATGAAATCTCAATCATAAGTTAGCAAAACGATATGAACGAAAGTGAAGATAGAGTTTCAGATCTTGAAGACATAGCTGCAGCCAGTGAAAAAGTAAGAAAGGATCTCTTAAAAACAACCAGAATGCAGGAAAAAATAACTCAACATCTGCAAGATAATGCAAAAGTGAACAACGTGAGATTAATAGCAATCAGTGAGAAAGAAGGGGTTAATACAAATGATATAAAAAGAATATGGGCAGAAGTAATAGTAGAAAACTTCCCAAATATGAGAAGGCAATTGGACATTCACATAACTGAAGCATACAGAACTGCAAATAGCATCAAACCAACTAAAAACACACCCAGACATATAATAGTAAAGATCCCAGAAATCCAGCAAAAGAACAATATACTAAAAGCTGCTAGAGAAAAGAAACAGATCACATTTAAAGGAAAACTCATCTGAATAATGGCAGATTTCTCTTCACAAACCATGAAGTCAAAGAGAGCATGGAGCAGAGTGCTTCAAGTCCTCCATGAAAACAAATTTCAGCCCAGACTAATATATGTGGCAAAACTCTCCTTCAAGTATGAGGGAGAAGTGACATATTTCCATGACAAGGAACAACTAAAGAATTTCATGACATCAAAGCCAATACTACACAGTATACTAACAAATATTTTGGAAAGGAACCAATATGACCCGAATTCAACAAATGAGAACAGAAAGATCCCACCAAATAGGATAACCAATTAAACATAGGAGAAAAAAAAAATGGTAAACAGTAGTAAATAAAAGTCATGTCAATTATAAGTCAGTACATTTCAATTATAACCATCAATGTAAATGGGCTCAATTCTCCAATTAAAAGAAGTAGACTGGCAGAGTGGTTAAGGAAACAAAACCAAACAATATGCTGTATACAAGAAACACATTTAACTCATAAAGAAACTCACAGGCTAAAAGTTAAATGATGTAAGACAATACTACATGCTCTAGCACCTCAAAAAAAAAAAAAAAAAAAAAAAAAAAAAAAAAAAAAAAAAAAAAAAAAAAAAAAAAAAAAAAAAAAAAAAAAAAAAAAAAAAAAAAAAAAAAAAAAAAAAAAAAAAAAAAAAAAAAAAAAAAAAA